>SDEE01000465.1:0-36073 GCA_004126415.1 Candolleomyces aberdarensis | reverse complement strand
TKSMYACGASGAYCTMSTARGYSAGRMGACGMSCRATKSYGTGTSMASGTGWTAWYRAATWCTGYMSWTSYGYAAGAWYKMGAMAWGCATYMKRATTKTCCRKTGTTGMMKCWGTRCWGAAGWSAWSWTAATCGATCTTCATCGTAYCATCTAAAACATAAAGTAGTATATACGGCCTAGGAATYACCATTTCCCCTCGAAWTTACATGAGGCTCGACGATKSTAGATTCTCKCGCAGGATGGAACCTTCGACTATGGGGTGCAAACAACCGAGCAWGTWCACCAACATGCATCAGCTAATGGYGGAGAAGARGATCAAARAATGAAAGCGCACCGGATTGCAGGATAATCTTTGTAGATTTAGTATYCTAGATTGGAATCAGTACGACGGYYGACTRTGCGRAYGAGKAACGAGRGCGCACAATAACAGATGTGACATGAATRTAGMAACTTCTTTGAACAGGTGAGCATTGTTTAGCGACCTTGGMGAAATGCTGGCGAAAATCTGTGTGACGGATATMAACATTGTAAATTATCGTTGCTGCAATCCGAAAATATRGAGCGGAACCCTACGCACAGGTGGTCGCTGTTGCCAAATCGTTCTTCCGGTCCCCAAAGCTAGGAATTGAATCACGAATCCGGACGCCTCGYTGAAGCTTCGCCTCTAGAAGGTCAACCTTGTTCAAAACTGGTCGAATGCGTTAAGCCGCGGAATGGTGTATCGCAAAAATAAGCTTACACARAACGATTTGTGTACGAGCGAGCAGGTGACTGGAACAGATTGACTTCCAGAGGAGCCAGCTGTCTTCCATYCTGTTCACTCGCCGATCCTCTGTTAAACTCTCRTCGAATGCCGAAACTGAAAGTATGTGAGCGCAAGTGACGTTTCAGTGAGATAGTCACTCACTAGGGCTGAGAGAGCAATCCATGAAGAAAGGGGGTCATTAAGTCGCACTCAAAMAGAAAACCATTTCAACTCACGCCAAGAAGATCAGAGCGTCCACTAAATGGAGGGTTGGTTCGCTCAATCAAGATGAGGTATCGTTAACGACGCTTACCGTTGTCGAARTAAGGAACCCAGGCCGCCCTCTACCAGATAGGAGTGATCAGCATGYGTCCCTAGATGTAATTAGYCGACGTACATCGCTCTTCGCGCCTCCAACATCGTACAAGTGCCATTGATAGCGATTGTTTAGCCCTGCTGAAAACAAGAATTCAGTTTGTGCGGAAAATCCAACCATAAAAGACATACCACGTTCTGAGGTAAATTTGTGCTCCTGGACGCCAATGGTTCGGAGGCGAGCCCTGAGGACATCATCATCCGTTGGTTGATAGTCACGCGATGCAATTCTGCCAGCGTCCATGATGAAGCTGTAACTCTTGTTAGCACATCGGAGATGATAACTAGATGCAAAAACAATCCATACAACCCTGGCATCTCCTCCAGACACACTTTYCTCCTGGACAGGASTTCTTGCACAAYGGAATCGTCCCATAGCTTCTTGATGTCGTCTTTCACCGACTCAAGTGATATSGCAACGTYACTTTCCTCTTCTAGCAGACGTTGATCCCCTCCTGTTTGTMTCGTCTTGACCTTTTCCAGAACAGGTCTCCAACCTTTGGATGAATACAAGGATAACTCTGGGARACCTCGATCAAYACTGTCTTCATAGTTTTCAGAATCCAAAGGATCCACTCTGCTGCTGCTATGTATTTTGAGTTCGGGTTTGGCGCCTAGCTGAAGCTCCAAATCGTGCTGCATTTCAGAGAGCTTGGCTAAGTTTGAGACGAGTTGACGGTGTTCATCWGTGAAATCGAGAGGCAAGTGACTCGAAGTTTGAGGTGTCGAGCCCTCGCTGGACATTTCAGCCTTGAGGTGTCCAAGGACGATGTTGACATTGCGRACGAGRTTCAAGAAAATGACTGGACGCCAYGCAGCTCGCTCTTKTTCCCATTCTTGTTTTCCAAAGCTAAGTTGGTAGTCTGTGTATGGATATCAACCCTGAGATTAATRCCCAAAACGAAGATAGCAGGCACCGAACGTACTCTTCAACGTTGTAGTCTTACCGCTCTCGCTTTGGCCTTCTGAATGTGAGCAAAAATTSACAGYGTGATCCGTAGGAGTTGGACGAACCTACTAGTAACARCTTGAATGTCCTCCCATCTCTTCGCTTGATGATACGCTCTCGCACGATTTCCTCGTTTATTTCATCGCTACGCTGCTTTTCCCTCGCCTCATCATGCGGTGGTAGAGTGGGCCACGGCTCCGGAAAAGCATCGTCATCTTCCCTTGGGCGACGTCGTGCATTATGCTTGCTTATAAGCTTTGAAAGAAGSCGTGTGCTGGACGTAGTTGACCGAGACCTTTCMAAATCTCCTTGGAAAACAGAGCTTGGGGGTGACGTGGAGGCAACATCCTGCACAGGAGTATTGGACTGAGTGTCTTTATTGTYGAGTGGGCGGCTGACTGGGCTGACTGAGCYTTGTATCGAGAGCTCGCCTTCGGGTATCAAGTATGCTACCCCTACCCTCGCCGAATTCAGCTCAATAGACTTTGACACCTGACGGGAACTTGATGACTGACCGTTACGAGCGGAAATCGCTTTGGATCGAATGAGGTCGGTACATGAATCTTCTGTTGAAAGACAAAGAGGCACGCTCAGAGATTGAATCAATACACTTTCAAGAATATCGAGCACGTACCATCTAATGATACGAATTTAAGATTGAATCTCCAATCATTGTCATGACTTAAGGCACAATCTGCGCCAGTCTATCATCTGATCAGCCAGATTGAGCAGTCGCCGCATAGGCACTGAACCCACCAGTTTTAACAGGGAGTCAGTGATCTTGTCGCAGGGATGAATTGTCTAAATGAGGATTGTGAGAATACGTGCATTGCCAGGTGTATGTATATRAGAAACGTACTCTCTCCGACGAAGGGGGGAAGCTGTCGACTCTTATCTCACCGGCCAATATGCGATTCTGACCTCCGTAAGATGAATTCGGAGAGGAAGCCCCGGCAGAGCCAGATTGATTGCCTTTGGATCCCCCAGTGTCGCCGCCACCTCGTGCTTCTGGTCCCTCGCGGGCTTCATCAGGAGACGAGTTTGGACTTGGCCCAGCGTCCTTGGGTCCGGAGCCGCCGGATAGCCTGAATGACGGGTCCTTCAATCGGGAACGGAAGCTCTGGGAAAAGGCTAGCTTGAATCCCCGAAGGAAAAGACACTGATCCTTCCCTTTGTAAACATCTGGACACCTTGCCGTAGAAGTCAAGCCAAAACGAGCTTCYGCAGTCCCTCGATCTGTCCAAGTGTATGATGCGATTTGTGCTGTATGGCTTTGAGCTCCCGAYTTGACAAGCCTAAGAACGTCGTGCGGTGCTGGCATCACGTTCGTATATGCTGCAACACCCCAGCTGTCGGACTTGATGCATCCTGATATTATGTATAAAGAATCTTCATCTGCTACGCGTCGAATGCCATTCGCATGTCGGTATAGCTGTCCTGCATGCTGCACTATGAAGTCCCGAAGAGATGTTATGTCAACGAGCTCTTCCAGGTCTGCCGAAGAGGTACAGGCGAGTATGGCACCTTGCTGTGTTTGGCAAGTGAACTCGAACAGWGTAACRGACCTTTAGAAGGGCTCAGCAAACAATCTCGGTTGGAGAAAGAAACAACACGCACCTTCCATCCTCCGTTCTGTATACCTTCGACGATGTACCGTCGACAATGGTATCTCCTTCCGCGAGCTCCTCTCGATGAAGCGTGACTTCTTTGGGGGGAAGCTCGTATGACAGGTCAARTCGTCGTACACACTCGTCTTCCCARAGGTTAAATATCTTCTTRAATCCATCTGCAGCACTGAACGTCCCCACATCACCCGGTACAACACCCTCYTCACCGACATACGGTCCTCTAGGTCGGGGGTGCCAACACGGTAAGCCTCTCCTCGATGGCAACATACTGCGAATATAAATCTCCGCCTTGGAAATATCTTGGAATTGCATTGATACCAAATCCATATCATCCAAGGAGGTCTAATCACCCGCAATCTAAATGAGAAAGGCTGTAGAGCCAAGTGGTATAAGACGCACCACATTGAAATCCTCACTGGACCGCTCGGAAGGTTGGTCATTAGACGCGGTATCTTGGACGCCTGTAGTGCCACTCGTCGAGCTTTGGCCCTGGTGGGTAGGCACGGCCTCAAGCATTTGCCTCATCTCCTCGAAATTCGAGGTCAAGGCTGATGGAGACGAATGCAACTGAGGATCTTGGCTCTTAGAAGACCGGAAGAATCTGGACACCTGTTGGACGGCACGGCTGAGACTGACGCGTCTCTTGAACTTGGGAGTACTTAGAGCCGGAGCCGGCTTGGGACTAGGAGAGCTGGGGGCGACCAAGAGACCAGGTGCATTGAAATTGACATTGAAAGTGGGCATGTAAATGTCGTTTCCTGCAGTCCTGAAGTCTGCACCCTGAAAGGATTGGTGGTGGGCACCTGCAAACAACGTCGTGGACTCGTCTGTGCCCTTCTTCGCCATGATTTCGAGTGAGGGACGGAAGATGCTGCGCGCAAAGACGAGGATGGGGCTCAGGACCTCACCGTTGAGGTTAGAAGGCGCCTAAGCCCCATTGGCAGGGCCATCAGCGAAGGGCCAATCCTTACAGTCGAATTGCTGTGCTGCGAGTGCTATGTTAGGAACCCTGTATCCCTATCATTGCGCGGGGTAAAAGGACCCGACTTCCCGAATCGCGAGCGTGGGTTCATTTATTTAGTTTTGAACCTCACCTAATCCCTTACATTCGTTTGCAAGATAACATGCGCCGTTTTTCTTGCGAAAGAGCTTTAGACACCGGGTTGATTCAATAAGCTCGGAATAGCTGATTGTTGGAGGTTGGATTCGCACTGGCAAATCGTTGAACGTTGAGCACTGGGAAACGTGACATCTGGTTGCATCAAGCTGTCAGAAGACGAAAGAGATGAGAAAAAGCGCATGCTATCTTGCAAACGACTGCGAGTTCGAGAATTGACGTACTTTAGAATTTTGAGATAACGCGAAGCTTCTGCCTTGCCTCCCTCGCAAGTCGTGGAAGAGAGGAAGAGAGAAGGGAGGAAGTGCTCCCGAGACAAGGCGACGCAGCGACCGGGATCAAACGTTCGAACCACGCTCATGCCAANTTTTTTTTTTTCAATTTTTATTCAAACATAGAGGACGGTATGGAAGAATCATAATTGGCACTAAGAGTCGACGAAGTGTGCGTCGATATGCGTGCCTATGCTATATACAACATGTGGGATAGTACAATGCCATGCATCAACTACAAGCGGGTTCGCTGGGCTGTCAGCGAAGTGGAGGACGAGGACTCGATATTCGTTTCGAAGAATGTGTGGAGGGGAGAGGGAATGGAAGGGGATGTGATAAAGCAGGGATCCGAGGCTCCAAGTGGACATAGACAAACTAAAAGAAAAGAAAAGAAAAAAAGTATGCACAAACGGTGACAGCAGGCTTTCTGTTGAGTCCATGAAATGAAACGGAATAACAACAACAGCACGCTCGTAAAGAAGAGATGAACGTCCCGACGAACTCCCAAAGGAAAAAAAGAAGGAAGAAGGGAGGAGGCCCGAACCCGATCCATAAAACAAGTAGAAGAGAAATAGATCACCATCGTCATCATCAACTGTCCAAATCCAAAGGTAACCTGCACAACGGACACGTCCTACTCCTCGACAACCAGCTTTGCATGCACCTGTCATGGAAAGCGTGCTGACAGAGCGACGTCAACCCAGCCATCTGCCCGGCTTTGAACTGCGCAAGACATATTCCACAACGATCCACATTCACTCCACACAACGTCAACTTCACTTTCACTCGTCCATCGTTCGTAACCCGTCGTCGTACAAGCTCAATGCACCCTAGCAGGGAGATGTTGCCACTGGAGCTGGCGGGGGTGGTTGTCGAGGATGACCCGCGAGGGGACGTTGCCAACGATGGAGGGGTTATTGTTGCTGCCTCCGTTCTCCGACCCTCTAACGGTGAGGTCTGCGCTAATGGGCTTCCGCCAGGATATCCTAGATGGGGAGGGTTCGCGGGGCCAGCGAATTCCGCTACCAAAAGTAGAGCCTTCGATTGGCAAAACATTCAGCGATTGGTGCTTCCTTCTAGATAGCCCTCCGTCGGCCTCCCCAACTCCTCCTTGAGCTGCTTTGAACCCAGGGGTGGGAGGGACGGAGGAACAACTCACATCATATTGAGTACCATCGTGAGGCCGCTGCTCGTCGCTAATGAGGTGGGAGACAAACAGATCGAGATCGGTGAGATTGGAGTATCCAGACGCGTTCGTGCCAGGACTATTAGAGTCCACACGAATTTGTGGGGGTGGTGTAGACGATGTTGCCGGCATGAATGTAAGAGATTCGAGTGTCGTAGGAAGGGGCGTTGGGCAAAATACGTTGGGGGTCACCGTTGACTCAGAAGCAGGAGATAGGTCCACCAGATCGTCGGTGAAGGTGGTGGAAATATCTTCACCCTCCTCTTCGCCAGGTTCCTTATCGTCGTCGAGGTCGATGAGTAACCCTTCAGGGCAAGTAGTCAATGCAGGAATGAACGTGGCCTCGAACTCCTCGTTGGGTGCAAAGGTAGAGTCAATGTGGCCCCTAGAATATCCCGGTGTTCGTGGAAGTGGTCGCCCTGGGTAGTGGTGCCGAGTGGGAGTAATTGGCTCCTCGACAAATGGCGATGGGGCCCTGGAAAAGACTGGTGGCTGCTCAAGTAAAGGAGGACGTTCCCAATTTGAAACTCCGCACTCCACGGATTTATCATCCGGGCGGGCCGGCTGAGCTACAGGGGCCTGGGCGGCATGAGTGGGAGTCGTCGGCGACCCATTGGAAGTTGGAAAAGATGAAAGGACAGGAGTAGAAGGCAAAGGGGTCTCAACAGCCTTCCAGAACGAGGGGTCCGCTGTTGCTACTTCTGTTTCAGGGGGTGAAAAGGATTCTTGGCTGAGAGGGGAAGGACGAGTGACTTGAGTAACGGCAATGTTTCTGGGGAGAACCGGCTGAGGTGGGACTGCAAGGGAAGGAGGAGGAGCAGCTGGGGGTTGGTTCTGGGGTAGTCTTGTACGAACTGTGGTCAAGACCGGTTCAAGGGGGACAGGAATAGGGACTTGAATTCGGGGTGGCGTCGGWGCGGGAGAACGCCTAATGGGACGCTGAATAAAGGGGGTTTTGCGATCGAGGAGTGACAGAGGATGAACGTCAGAAGCCGTATGCTCTTGCCGTGGATGAGCCGGGGGAGGGGCAGGGGACGGGGGTGCAGGCGTAGTTGTATGGGGTTGTGGCGCGGCAGGTGCGGGGAGCGAGGCATGCAAGGAACGGAATGCATCTGGTACCTGGGCACCATACGTGAAGCTGACGCTTCTAGTCGGGGAAGCGCTGGTTACAACGGAAGAGGAAACGCAGCTACAAGCCGACTCTACGACGGACAAGAGGCTGGTCGGGGTTTCGTCAGCAGCATCGTCGACTGACAGTTCTTCCCAAGCCTCTAGAGCCTCTGGTGGTGACTGTGGCGTCGGGTGCTTTTCCCTTGATTTAGAGGAGAAAAACCGACGTTTCTCAGATTTACTATTATGAGAAGAAGAGGTTAAAGGAAGGCGGAGAAACGAGGTGGTGGCAAGGGAAGTGGTGCTCCTGAAGAAAGTCGAGCCCTTGGGCGACTGCATGTAAGGTGATGTCCCAGGAGTGGGGTGAGCAGTTTGCGGGCGATCTCCACNTTTGCGGCGTTCTGGAAGGAAATATCGTCCGCAAAGGTGAAAGAGACAAGAAGCGACGTTTTGGGGAGGCAATGGTAGGGCTCCTAGGCGTTTCGGGACTGTCAAGAATCGCTGCTAGATCCAGGGTGGGACGCTGTTGACTTCTTCCACGAGTATCCGAACGCGAGGGCACTTTCTGCAATGGATCGCCAAGGGCGTTACCGGTTGGACTAGGGAATTCCACTCCACGTCGATGGCGCCAATCCTCCCTAACCCTCGTGTCGAGGTCCGTCCCCGTAGGCAGACCATGGTCTGGTGGTGCCGACCCTCTGTCGATTATTTGTAACGAATCGTCGGAGTCCGAATTGGACTCTGGGTCCGTATTATTCACCTCCGTAGTGCTAGGCGTCCACCGCGATGTGGCGACTGATGGCTGGAGGATCGATGGAATGTTGTGTGGCAAGAGGGTGCCGGTGGGGGATGCCACAGACGACACCAAGGTCAAGGTGCTCGGGCAGATGGACAGTCCCTGCGTAGATATAGCCTCCTGGAACGTTGGAGGAGGGTAATTTGGAACACCTGGGACGACTGTCAGCTTGTTCGGAGGCGCCCAGGGAGGTCTGGTATCTCACTCACCATCGTTCAAATCGGGGAACACAGGACGGTCCTGGCGACCGTTACGCGTGTACCTACGAGTACTACGAGCGCCGCTCGTATTTCGAGGGTTTATTGGGCCGACATTAAACCTTTCTTCCTCCGGCCGAGAGCTTCTGTCGCCTCTTGGTCGAGGTTTAGCTCCCTTTCGGCTCCTGCTCTGTCTTGACTGTTCAGAGCCTTCGGGGACAGCGTTGGCACATCTTCCTGAGCTGATTCCAGGCGGATAGGGGGTTACAATGGCTGCGTCCGCACTTCTCGAGGAAGACATTGGAAAAAGTCAAAGAGGAACGAAGAAGGCTTGAGCAAACATGCGTTGGGCACGACGCTAGGAGCATTGCCCTGGTTTGGCGATGCTTTTATTTGTTTGATGACCTTCAGGCCGGATCCTCCGCAAACGCCTATAGAGTTGGAGTGATAGCATGGACAGATAGTGATAATCGCGAGGTCCTGGAGGCTTTCCAGGGTGCTGCAACGGTCCAACCAGTGTCCTTCCGTCATGGCCCCGGCCCGGCACTCGCCTCCATCACATTTTCCCACAGCTATAGCCGGCGGAACTGGATAGGGGCAAAGCGACCCAGAGCCCACCACGACCCTCGCCTCGTCAACGTGGTCTGGGTATGCGACCTTGGGCCTCTTTCTCCATACAAAGAGTACTTACCTTGATCCAGAGCATTTTCTTCCGCATTTGAGGATATTACTACAGGCCACCTTTCAAAGTGTTCGTGAATTTCGTCTAATTACAATGATACAGTGTCTTGTTCTCCCGTTCCCGTTATGAGTTTTCTTGATTCCTCGGCACTGCTCCTCGGAGCCTGTCAGGACCTGGAGCTCTCGACGACGAGATTGCAGCGGCGACATCGGACGAAGTCATGGCTTTGTCAGTCCCACCAAGCCCTTGGCCTTGCGTTGCTAATGCCGAGTGTGTAAGTTTCCTGATCACGACAAGAGTCAAGCTCCGACACGCACCATACGGTGACACGGCACGCTCGTTCTTCTGAACGTCTCGATTCATGTAGTACATCGCCCCCAAGGTCGCTCCGACGGCTCCTACGCAGGTAAATGCCTGTCGTGGACACCAATGAGCCGAAGACCGATTACCCGGTCGCAAGAAACCCTCACCATGGTGGTACCTCGCTTGCCAACTCCTTTGCTGTATGCTTCCTGCATTATTGTGGATTTTGGTGGTTTAAGAGAGGTTTGAATGCGCAGATAATGATAATTCAAACACTGGCTCTAAATGAGTCCCTTAAAACGTCTTGCCAAACGCCCCCCATGACGTCATTTGCCCACTGACCGTCTTATGATGCGACTCCTGGCTCCTGCACTCCATGGTGGGGCACCCAAATGTCAGAAAGAAGTTCAGAGATGCCTATGACAGCAAAAAACGATAGAACTTACTAAATACACCACGAAGAATCGCAGGGTCGACCAGAAATTTGCTCAGCTACTGCAAGCCCTGCCAGTTCTAATAAGCGGTCGGCCATCACTGTAGATTATGACCGAGCTGCCACCCAATGGCCGCTATCGTCCCTTTGCAATATTCAATTCACCGCTTTGTGTCATCAACCTTAAAAAATGCCCCCTCCTGCCAGAAAAAGACGCCAAAGTCCGAGTCCACGCCTTGAAACGAGATCGGAGTCCGGACATATCGGGGAAGAAACGACCCTCAAAGACTTCGATGATAGTCGGAACAGTTTTTCACCATCGTTTTTGCAGTGGTGACCTCATTCTATCTCCACCATGGAAGACCTCCTTGCAATCGATGAAGACAAGCATTCAGTCGGGTTCTTGCACCAAGTTAATCGATTTCCCGATATCCTCATGCGAGGGGAGGGCTCCAACTCCAGCTCGAAGCTCTGTCCGTGACATAACCGCAAACATGACTGGTTCCTCACTGATCGGGAACGGGGGTGGCTCTGTACTGCAGGGTCGACGCCAATAGAATTCAGGAATCTAGCCGATTGTGCGGAAGGAATCCGGAGACATGGCCGCTGAAAGCAAGGTGTGATCGTTGAGTGGCAGGCATGACTGCAGGCAACGAGATTCGCCATTTTTCTCTCCCAGAACCCAGCCCATGTACTGTATCGCCAAGTATTAGGTATTGCGATCTGTATATCGGACGGTCTTCGTCTGCAGACTGCGTTCGAGCTTAACCGTCTCCCGCCAAGGTCACCGTGTTTCCGATGAATAGACAGTCTACCCGATCCGGTGGATCCGACTCTGCTCACAGCCCGGTGGTAGTGGCAGTGGCGGTGATAGAAGCATGTGGCCTTCGAATGATAATTCAGTAGGCAATTGCTATGGTGGGAGATGCATGGGCGCGACGAATATGGTATCTCTCGTTAAGTCCAAAGAAGATCACAAAAATACACATTACATGATCGACCAGAAAGAAAACGCTTTCAGTTTGCAAACATATTGATGCTTGGGTACCGCACATTTCCAGAACCGTCAACGAGAAGGTTGTCCTTGAAATTTCAAATCAGGGTCACTGTCGCAAGTCAATTTAAAGACTCATTTTGTACTTACTGCGCACGCAGAACCCAAACCGGCGTTGCCAATCCAACCAGGCTCCCAATAAACGATACCAGTTCCACGTCCATTGGGAAGGTTCTGAACAATGTTCTTGGCATTGTTGAACCAAGTGAGCTGTCCAGCTGGTGATATAGGGATGGACTTGTCACTCAGAGAGACGCCAGAACACGACGCGGGCCAGTTGGTCTCGACGAGCATGATTTCCTATACCAACAGTCAGCGCACCGATAGCCCAACCACGGGAATGAATATATATATATATATATTGAAACATACCTTTCCAAACCGGTTGGCCAGATTGGTGAGACTGGACCTGAGAGCGTCCAGAGTCGCTCCGGTACCATAGAATGGGTACAAGGAGAACGCGAGAACATCCACGTCGGAAGTCGTCAACTTGCCTGGCATGTAGACCCCGCTGAAGAACCAATTCATGGTATCGTAGTTCCAACCGTTCGCAAGGTGGATCATCGTCTTAACAGAAGACGAGCCCGCGCGCGCACCAGCCGCAGCGGAATGTAAGAGCTCGGAGACAGGACCAAAGTTGTTGCTGTTGATGCGTCCAACGGGCCAGAGCATTCCGCTGTTGATCTCATTGCCTAGCTGTGTACAATGACAAGGAACGAAAGTGAGATGGATGAAGAGACTTGACGGGGTACTGAAGAAATCGAACCTCGATGTACTTGATGGGCGTGCCTTGATTTTGGAAAGCGAGGACCACATCGCGGGTGTACCTGCGAAACGATGCTGTGGGATAGGCAAGGCACTCCGGCTCGAAGGAGCTTACGTGTAGATCTGGGTGTTTAGACCGCTGAGGTCCTTGGGCCAAGCAGACGGAATGCCTTGCTTTCCCGGATCGGCCCCTTTAGCATGGACGAATTAGCACCAATGCATCAAACTTCGACAACCTATTGCAAGCACTCACAAGTGTCACTGTAGTGCAAGTCGATATAGATGTCCATCCCAGCGGCTGCAGCACGCTTTGCCAAAGCTAGGCCATGATTCAAGCTATATTCCGAGTCCCTGTTGCTCGTCCAGATTCTGATACGGGCAAGGTTGCAACCATGATTCCGCAAAATGGTCTCGAGTGGTTGCGTTGTACCGTTGACCTTGTATCGTATCCCTTGGTTCTCAAGATTGATGAGAGAAGAAAAGTCGGCTCCACGGTATTGGATGGCTTGAACCGCCGGGAAGAGCGTAGAGAGGCCAGCCAAGAGTACTAGATTGGCGAAAGCGAGCATTGTGTTTGGGAGATCAGGCTTCCAGAATTCGCTTTGGATCTGGTAAATTGTATACGCCCATTATATAGATTCTAGCTTCGGCGATACATAGAAGAGAAGACGGAACGGATTTACTGCATCATCTGGGATCTTCAAGAGTTCGGATTAAATACCAGATGCGAAGGGCGGTAGCCAGTATTTTCCTCGGTGCAGGGAGCAGAGTTCGTACGGGTGCTATCCTCGAGGCATGAAAGTCAATAGAAGTATGAGAAGGGAGGTCATGCCCCCYTGTAATGGACGAGGGCTGCTTCTGAAGGTCGCCGAAGACGGAAAAACTGTGCTGGTGACCACTGCTTGCGACAATTCTGCAATGACCCTTAACTCTTGGTCAAGATTGGGTCAACATCAAGAATCCCAGGGAATTTGGGCCGGCCGCCTGTACATCCCAGGCTCTAGAGAGAAGTGGAGGACTCGTGGAGAATGAGAAAGGTTAAGAAGGGGTACCTGGGCTATGCGGGATCAATCGGCGCCTTTTGCTTGGCCTCGCTTACATCCGTGAATGTTGTTCACCAAAGACAAATAGTTGCTGATAAGCTTCCGGTCTCCCAGGCTTAGTTCTCCACTTTCATCTCCAGCTCCTCGCACACTATCCTATCTTACCCGTGAACCGCATGCTAGCAATGGCGTCCAATCATCGACAGTTCGTCCCGAAGGTTCTCTCGCAAGGTCGAGCTGAGATTCACAGACTCGACGCTGGTCTAACTGGAGTTCGAGGTACCGCATTACAACGGTCCGTCTTCAGCAGCAGAAGTTTAATCACTGACTGTCTGANTTTTTTTGCTATTTTCTAGGCGCACATGAGGTGATCTCTATGATGTCGTCCAGAAACACAGTTACGAAGCTCGTTCTGGGCCACAATAATTTGGGGAACGAGGGAACTATAGTTCTCTTCCGATTCCTCGAGTCACCGCTGGGTCGCAAATACCCAGTCTCGGAGATTAGCCTAAACTCTAATGGTATCAGGAACGAAGGCCTTTTGGCCATATCTCGGTACTTGAAAGACAATAGAGTTCTTAAAGAACTCTTTCTACAAGCAGTGAGTCTCCCAGTCTCGCCCCCGGCTACCCAAGCTTATTCCGTGTAGAATGCTTTCTCAGGGGATCCGACCGTCACTCAGGCTTTCGTCGATGCTCTGAATTCGTCCACCGTTGAGCTCCTGTCCCTTACCACCAACCATGGTTTGGGTGATACATTTATTGAGCACTTCTTACCAGCCCTTCGAGCACCAACCCTCAGGGAACTCCATATTTCAACGATCGGGTTAACTCCGCGCGCTGTTCCCCACATCACCAAATTCATACGCTCGTCTCAGCATTGTCGATTGCATACTCTTGCTTGCAACGGGAATTCCCTGAGTTTGCGTGGAGTCAAGTCCATCATCAGAGCGATCGAGCAGAGCAACTACTCACTGCTCACAATGGAGTTTTACGCCAACCAACGCTCCGCTGATAATGCGGAGCCCGAAGAACTTGTTTTGGATGACGAGATAGAAGAGGTGGAAGAAATTGACGAGTCGTCTTTCGAGGCATGGAAAGCATGTCAGTCCCAGCTCTCGCGCCTTCGTTCAAGGAACGACCACCTCAGGCGAGAAACGCAGGACCAGGCGCTTGAGCTTTTGCGATACTCTAGGCCACTGTTGTTGCACTCATCACTGGACCGTGAGTCGAGTCCGTCAGCGACACCCCCAGGCCATTCTGGTGCTCTAACCCTTCAGGATCCCGACATTTTCCCTTTCATGCGGCTTCCAATGGAACTCCAGCTGTCGATATTGTCGCTGTTGGCCCCATCTCTATCGTCTGCACAGCGTAGCCGAATATTCAGCTATGCCGCCTCCCCGTCTACCCTCCCCCCTCTCCTCCCTTCCCTGAATCGCCTTCGTGTTCCTGATGGATGTCTAGCAGATCCGGTGAATCCGAATCTGCTCACAGCTGGTGGTGGTGGAAGCGTGTGGCCTTTGAGTGACAATTCAACAGGTCACTGTAGCGGTGGAAGATGCATGGGCGTGATGAGTATGGTGTCTTGTAATAAAGACAAGGAGAGAACGAGATGGTTGAATGAGATGGGATGCAGCTCTTATGACGCTGAAGAATATCCGTTGTAGCTTGTTAATAAATTCTTTAATTCGCGTACTTCTACACATTGGTTTATCTCTATAGCTCCCTTCAAAATGCCATTGTCCTTGGGACCATGAGGCGTGTTTGTTGCTGTTTTTGATGTGTTTGATGGCAGCCATCTCATGACCCAACGCGAGAACATAGCGGTCATACATCCTCCTCAACCATGGCGCGGTTTCGCGCGTTCGAGTCCGACTCCAGCAGCAGCAGCGAAGATGAGCAAGAAGCTCAACAGCTGAACGAGAAGCGATTGCCTAGTAAACCTCAGCCGGCGCCTGCATACGAACCTGAGGATGACCAGGAGGAAGAGGAGGAGGAAGAGGAGGAAGAGGCAGAGTCCTCGGAATCCGAAGGGTCCTCTGGRATTCTCGAGGAAGAACTGATACCGAGACGGTCAAGGTCAAGAAAGGCTCTCTTTCAGGACGAAAATGGCGACTTTCAAGTCACTGGCGACGATGAAGACTCCGACGAACGAGACAGTTCACCATCCTCGTCGCGGTCCTCGCCCCCGGTCGACCCTAGAGCCGTGGGTCCTGGCCAAAACATAATCCCCTGGGCTCGCCATGTCGGCGTGGATGCACAGAAAATGCATGTCATGCAGACATCGCTGTTCAGAATGCCAGAAGAGGCGGCGGCACTCAAAGCACTAAACCAACCACCCGCGAAACGCAGAACGGTTGCAGCACTCAATCTCGGACCGCCTTCTTTGAATCGGAAGCATAGCAGGGACTCTGAAGGCGATGGACTTAGCACAGGCTCGACAGAGGTATTTTGCTCCCTTCACCTTTGTTGTTTTGTTTCTCATTGTGGTGTAGCGTGCATCTTTCGCCCATGACATGGGCCCAACTGCTCTTCGACCAACACGCAAATATGCACGCATCGAAATCACCTCTTCAGTCGCTAATGGAAAAGAGGAAAGCTATGTCGATGCTGGGTTGGCGTTTGGTCGCTCTTTCCGCGTTGGTTGGGGTCCTGGTGGAAAGCTCGTTCACGTCGGGGTCATCTGTGGGCCTTTCGCATCATCGTACGTTTACAACCAGCCATTCCTTCAATAATGAAAGCTCAAGATCGCACAGGCCTTCCTCTGTTAACTCTTCCATTGTCACCCTGACTAAAACACCTTTCCCCGCCATCGAACCTCGCCAAACGGCAGAAATCTCGGAACTCGCCTCGCCTGCAACCATTTCAGAAAAACTATTACAGCACCACCTCACACATACGCCAATCAGCAAGAACGACGTAGGGATTGCAGTCGCGAATCCCAACTCCACCCCCTTGAACTTCGGCTCTTTTGCCTCTCTTTTCCCTACCACGGATACGGCGGGACCTGGTCCGCTTTTCAAACTGGGCAGCGCAATATTTGACCCCATTGATCTTCGATTAGGTGGCCGTAAACAGAGCTCTAGTAGCTCGTTCGCTGGTGCCACTGCGATTACCCCGGACGTCAGAAACCGCGTTACGCTTCTTAGACGGCGGACTGCACTTGGCCAATGGTTGGAACACGTTGTGAAACCATCTGCCGATGGCGATATCCGCGTAAAAGCCACTGGGCCAATATCAGGTAGGTCGCCTTCTTTCTCAGTTTTCAAAAGAGTATGCGTTGCTGACGCCGTTGGCAGGCGGTTATACAGTGGCGGATACCGTATTTTCACAACTTACTGGACATCAAATATCGGAAGCATGCACTGTGGCCATGGATGCTGGCTACTTAAAGTTGGCTACGCTCATCAGCCAGGCGGGAGGCGACGAGACTTTCAAAGCTGATATCCGAGCTCAACTGCAGATATGGAAGGACGAGAAGTTGGCTCCGACGACTGGTGGGGGTGGGTTGGGTGCAGGATCGAACGGGTTGATTAGCAGAGGCGTTTGGAAGGTGTACCGTCTGCTCTCAGGTCCAGTTGACCAAGCAGACGAAGGTTGGGTGGAGCAAGTTTGTGCGGGATTAGACTGGAAGCGGATATTTGGGCTTTGCCTGTGGTATGGCATGGGTGTTGACACCTCCGTTGCTGATATCGTTCGGCTATATGAGGGTCTGACAAGGCGGTATGCGTCAAACCTTGTCGCTCGCCCCCTCCCGCGTTGGCAGCTTGAACAGAGTTCTGGCCGACAAACCGCGTCTTCGTCCGCAACACCCTTCAACTTGCTTGGTTCGCGACCTGGTATGGGGCTAATCACCTCGGGTTCGGCTGTTCCGTCAAGCCACCAGCAACATGACGATCCTCAGTACACCCTCATTCGGCTGCATGCAGATCCCGCACTTTCCCTCTCGCAGGCACTGGACCCTCTATCATTTGGTCCTGACGAGCGGTGGGGAGGCATTGCAATGTGCTGGCATCTTTATATGATCCTTTCTCGGGTTATGAGGGTGCGAGACTTTGCAGACCGCATGCAAGCAGCATCCTCAAAAGGCAAAGCCAAGGTCAATGGTGTGCCAAATGGAATCCATGGTCAGGAAGATGACGATAACATTGAAGAGGATTCATCGCCGGGGCATGACGGACACAGTCACACCGCAAACCTTCTGACGAGCGCATATGCGTTCGAGTTGGAAGGTTGGGGTAAGGTGCAGGAAGCTGCGTTCGTGCTCTTGCATCTCGAGGCGTCCGAAGGGTGAGTTCAATTCTACGTATCATACTATTCACCGACTGAGGTGTTTCCTCGATGGCAGCCGGAGAAAGGCTATCAAGGATCTACTGGCACGTTCTGCACCATCAATGGATGATTGGATGACCAGAGGATTGGTCGGAAGCCTGAAGATACCTATAACCTGGGTTCATGAAGCGAAGGTGGGTATGCTTGCCCTTTCTTTCATCAGCTGCGGCTCAACCTGTTGCTTTACAGGCTATGCATGCCCGCAGTCAGGGTGACATTTACAACGCGTATGAGCTTTATCTCTCTGCGCAGCTGTGGAATTCCGCACACGACCTTGCGGTGCTGGAATTGGCACCCGATGCTATCCTCCGCCGAGATGTGGACCTTCTTCGTGAACTCTTTGAGCCCTTCGATCTGGAAGGAAGGAGAGACAAGATTGATGGATGGTTTGTCCGTGGGAAGGTAATTGATGCCTGATTGATGTCAAACAAACAACTCATTGCGATATTTCTCCAGATTTTCGTGGACTACGCCAACGTTTTGACGCGCGTACCTCAGCTCCAAGAGCGATTGCAAGAAGAGAAGGAAGGCCGYGCAGATGGTATCTCTGCACCAGGGGAACCTTCCCCGGCTGAAGAGCTGGAAGACCTCATGCGTAAAGTTCCCAAACTCATCGCCTTGCTCCCCGATATCCTGCATCGCCCTCGTTCGGTGGACGACCGTCATACCGCTGCCATCGAAGAGATGACACAGTCGCTATTGAGGGTGACTGGCAAAGCGAAACCCTCCACGCTGGTGAGTCTGGCCAAATTTAAGACGTTCGAGCATCCTTACTGACGATGTGATAGCTTAAGCAACCATTGCACAACTTTATGGATGGTTCAACGAAGATCAATCTCTTAAGAGGAAAAAGCTATGCTCGGTTCTTACAAAGGGTTTCCGCCTGAGTGAGCCGCAGCTCTGTTGTAACTTCTATGTAGTTGATTATTTGTCCGGACTTTTTTAATATGAGAGAATAGATCCACTGTGTCGCCAAGGGCAAGGCAAGTGGAAACATGAGTGAATCGATAAAATCTAGGTGTTCAAGGGTCTTAATCCGTTAGATTTATCGGCACAGTAAAACCACTTGTTTCATTCACCTCGGAGACTTTATAACGGCCAAGGAAGCAGGTCTCGGGTACGACGTAGACAGCTGAAAGAGCAACATCCAGCAACCGACACTCTAATGACCTGTATCGGTGTTTCGTTCGAGCCACCACGAGCAATCTACCGCAAAGATCACCATGGACAGATTTCCCGAATCGTTCGCCGGACCTCAAGGTCGGAAAGCGGTGAGTTCGTTGCTTTGAGTCTTGGTCAAGAACTATCGTTTCGTCTGATCATCAACGTTCAACACCGATGCCAACTAGCTCGCGATCCTTGTTGCAGGCATTATGGGCCCCCTTGTCGTAATGGACCGCATAATTGACAAAGAATATTGGGGCTCGGGTCGATGAAAAATTTTGTAGCTCCGGTAGTTGAACCCGACTATGTCAAAAAGGATGCATGGGATGCAGCCCATTCTCGTGGAGAGAGAAATGCAGTTGACGGGCGCCCTGTCTTTCTAAAGCCAGCGAAGAGCGCGGACTACCGCGATTCGCAGAGAAACACGACCACGGCTCATAAATGGGTATAAGAGCGTGTATTTCAGTAGTTGTTGAGGATAACGAGATGGGCGCCCGCCAAAAACGGGCCCCGATTCTTTGTGTATTCAATGTTTTCATTCTATCCCATGCCTTAATGGTTGTACAATCTGTGTTTGGGGCGAGAAGGAGTGTATAACGTTGACGACGGCTTGTAAATTCTGAGCGCCTTGATGTCGAAATACGCTTTCTCGAAAGCCGTAGGATTCTTATTCACGTAATCTGGTAACGCCGGTGATGAGAGGAAATTCTGAAGGCATGGTAGAATCATTGTATTACCGACGCATGTTGCTGGACAGCCTGATTTCTGATAGACATTTCCAGCCCAGTCCCCACCTATTTTATTTTCGTGAGCTAAATCGAGTGTGAAAGCATGGAAGGGCTCACAAAAAGTCACTTGAGATGAGGTTGTTGGTTACTTTGTAATTGATTTACAGTGAATCGAAGATTCCACGTACAGTTAATTATGATGTTATGTGGGCCAAATTTAGCTTGCATATCGCACCGAGGATTATTGGGAAAGTAAGCAACAGGTTTTCCCTGGAAAACGGGTTAGCCGCAGGACAGACTACACCGAGAACCGCCGATTACTTTCACATACCCATTGGCTTGTATCAATCGTTTGAGAGCCGTCAAGCACATCCCATGGTGTCCTGAACTCGGACCTGGACCAGAACCATACTTTGATGAACGATTCTGTCCGCTCCATAGCGTACCTATAAACAGGAGGAAGCAGGCTGAGCCATGTCCGAGGGTCATGAAATATTCATTACCATCCGCCTCCATTTTCGTTGAATTTTGGGCCATAGCTCTGTTCATTGTTCACCTGGACTGGACACCCGACATAGTCGTTGCCGAAAAAACCGATCCCACAAGAATTTTTGACAGTAGTCCTGTCATACCCGTTCATCTATTAGGTTTGGACCTTACAGCCCGACGTGGCACTTACCCTGTCTGTGGTCGGCCGTCGGGCATATCACATCCTAGTTGACGGTTTTGAACGGGAGTAGAGGTCATTTCGCGGGGATAAACGCACTATGGCTAGTGTGAAGGGTGACAGCATTGGGTCCTACATCGTTCACTCCTTCAAGGATATCTATCTCCCCCTGTTGGGGATCTTCTGTTAATCACCGCTGGGAATGAAGACCGGGTCCGTACCATATTTGGCCATGGCATCCCAACGGTCCATACCGCTGGCCACGTTCTGTATAGGGACGTAGCTCAGTTGACGATGAAAACACCCTCGGATGCGCCATCCTAGAGCTTACCCGCAACCCTGAGGCATGTGCCTAATGTCAAAGCTATCGGATCGAGAGTTATGTGAGTCCGTGATTGAATGATAGTGGGTTAGCTTACACCATGACACCCGTGTCGTATTGGCTTCTGGACTTGAGTCTGAACGACTTCCTACCCGGACCATGTGATGACAGCACCGTCTTTGCATCAGGTCGCAGGACGAAACGGTCGGTGTCTGCAAAGACCATTCCCTCTGAACGTGCAACTTCAGAGTTCACGTAAGTTCTATACAGAGGTCCGAATCAACGTTAGTTACTGCCTGGAGACCTTGAAATTGATTCAACGTACACTCGTCCATGAGTTGGGTCAGCAATGTCCTCGAAAAAAAAACCATCATAAAACTGTTTTCCGATGTACTGCTCGGACAAAGAGTACGCCGAATGTAGAGCGGTACTATCAACTGCTAACGAAATTAGCCATAAGAGGTTGGCTAGCCCAATCAATGACATGGAGAGTGGTAAACTTTGGATGTTGGTCACCGCGCGATGCCACCTCAACCCCCGGACCGTCCAGAACAGGCGATCAAACCTCCGACGGACCGACTCCTTTGATCCGTGCCTGCCTATTTCGGACAATCGTCCTGCCAAGATGGTCGGAACAAGCACGGATTCAAGAACAGTCCGAGGTCAACAAGGATCCATAACCTCACCTTCAAAACACAGAACAAAGATGCAGGACGAGCATATGTGCGAAACTCTGAGATTTGGGTGGCACGGCTAGATCTCAGTGGCCCTTACGTGACTAACTGATGATGAACACTCCCAATCATGATTCGATACAGGCAATCACTGAATTCGGGCGTAACGGGTACCAGTGGCAGAGCCGGTAACCCTATTCCCTGTGTCTATCTCCTCTTACAAAGATGTTGTGTTTCGCCTTGCGATTTCTACAAGCACAAATATCAAAGGTGTGTCTGTGCATATAGCAAGTCGCTGATCAAGATGCACCAGCGGGCAACGATGGGACAATTGAGATATGCACGTCTCAGGAAGAGTGAAACGAATATACTGACTCAATCTAGGGTGCGACCAGGACGGCGGATAGGTTCTTTACAAAGGTGTGCTCGAAGTGAGACTGCAGCTCACCTCCGTAGGTCTTGTAATAAGTATGTACATTGACATGTGTGGAGCGCGCTGCATGGCAGGCAACCGAGCGCCCAACCCCGGCCCACCCATTGTGTGCCTTGCACGATGAACTAACCAATCACAGAATACACGTGAATACAAAGTGATACACCCTCAGATCCTTTTCTAGATTGCTCTGGGCATAGTACTCCGCGACTCTTACAAATGCATAGAGAGAAAATATGTTAGTTGAACAGCCAAGCGACACTTGACTGCGCGAACTACTGCGCTCCCAGTAAAGTCGGCTAACCTGTACAACTTTTGTATTGAGGCAATGAGCTCCTCGCCCGACAAATGGCTTGCGCATTGAGCCCCTGATGGAGCTTCGGGAAGACATTAGATTCCGCTACACAGACTTCCAACTGCGCGCTCGTCTTCCGTCCTGCAAAGTGGGCAACGTTGCAATAGCAGCCGACGCCGCCGGTGTACAACTCTCGACCTACAGCAGTCTAGATAGACGCGCAGCTCGGAGGCCATGCATGCCGATGTTGTGGGGAACATCAGGGCCGGAAGTGGCGGTACGCCTGATACGGTATGTATTGATTGGCATCTCAGCCGTTCAATTTTTCAGCTTTCAAACCACAAGTTGGAGTCATACACACACTCTGGACCAGAAACACTTGGTTCTTGATAGGCAACCTCGATGCTATAAGCTGTGTCGCACGCTTCCTTCCTGCTCTCAAGTATATGATGAAGCCTAGCGATGGTTGCAACTGGGATACAGCCCGCTGTCCGCTAGTGACTTCATGGGATGATTTGATCTCCACCCGAGGGTGGAAAAAGATCCGAGCATAGTGTATCACTGCATCAGAGTTTCGGAGGCCGATCTGAGATTTCTAAGACTTGGTCATGACGCAGCACGCCGTCCCTGTCAAGGTTGCTTTCGATACACATATACGTATAATTGGTTCTACAGAAGGGGAAATAACTATGCTACAGAAGTGCCCAATGTTACACCATGGCCTCAGCACGATACAATGGATGATCTATCAAAGATGAATGGGGAGTCCGGGAGTCATGTATACAATCAAGAGAAAATAGTCAATAAATATCCAGTCGTTTCCAAGTCCTTTAAATCATTATGTCTAGGTAATCGTATCTTCGATCGTTAAAAGAAGGCAATTAGTCGATGTTGCGGCCACACTGCATGAGAAGGCATGCAGTAATGACGGGCTCCAGAAGCCCTAATTGCATAGCTTCTGGGGTAAAGTCCAGAACAATGGCCCCGTTCGAGCGGTTAATTCGAGCAACGAATTTGGGATTTCCGGAGGTCGCGGCGTACAGCTGAATGGAGAACGTTAATCAGAAAAACTATTCAGAGAGGTACGAGCCAACTCATCTCACTCACGTTGATTGTCTTCTCCTTAGGTACCCACATATACTTCATGCCGCGTACGTCCATTGCCCGAGAGCTAAAAATGATAAAAAGATTGAGTTCATCTGCCAGAAAAGTGATTGCCAAATGAAAAATGAAGGATACGTACTCTTTGTTAGGTGAGAGTCGAAGCCAGGTTCCGATGGCCTGCTTCGATACCATGCCTCGTATCTCGATAAACGGCTGCTTCTGCCATTCAATGAGAGAGACGTTCTTTCCCTCCATGTCCTTGACCACGGTGTATCCGGGCATTTGTTCATCGGTGACAATCTGATAGCACGGCTGCGCCTTTGGCCCGACGACTGTGCAATTGAAAATATTGGGATTGTAGGAGGTGAAGAAGAACGAGGTCATCGTCGATGGGTCCGCTGGGTACGGGAGTGCACCGAAAACAGAAGGTCCTTGAGATTGGGCGGAGCCGGAGGCTTGAGACCAAGCTTCGAAGGGGTGGTTGTAGAACATGTCGAAAGCCGCGGACTGGATGACGAGCAAACTGCTGTTGACGAAGAAAGCTGAGGAGAGTAGCTTTTGCAGTACTCGAGAGCGGGCTGAGGAAGTTGATTTCCGTCGATTCAATGTTCCAGTATATATACGCGATTAAGCGCGACTCAGAATTTGAAGACGCGTCTACTACCCGGAGGGTGTCTCGGGCAAGGGGCGCGTACATAAGTGCCAGTAGTACATTGGTGTCGCAAGTGAATGATTTGGTTTGATGTCGAAGGACCTATTATTGCAGATCCATCGTGATCTTTCCGGAGGCTTGTCTCGATTAAGACGCAGTTGGAAACATTGCTGAATGTGGGGCTCGCAGGCCCAGGTACGGTAGTAACGGTGGGCTGTGTAGCCAAGATATCCGTTTCGCAAACTCTCGTCGTAGAGGTTTCAGTGACTCAGGTCAATATCTTGTTTTATAAGCTTGATATGACAACTTGAGATGAGCAGAAAGAAGGCCGAGGAAAAGTGTTGTGGACAAAGGACTTGAGTCGGACGAAAGCGGAGGGCGAGCGCCCAAATGTTGCTGCCGGTTATGGCTATCCGGGAGCCGAGACATAGGTTGACAATCGGAATAGGAATCTGCATTGGAAGGACTCATTGGCGACGTCAAAAGTAGCGCCAGGAAGCACAGGTAGACCCGTTTTCTACAGAGAACGACCTATGTTCGGTTGGACGGTTGGGTTGGAATGGAAAAGGTTGGAAAACTATGTTTTTTTCCGAGGGTGCCGGCATGTTACCGCGGCTGCAATTGCCGACTCACTAAGTCCATTTGCCGACCCGTAGCTACCTTAACCTTCTGTTTCAAACAGGACCACATCAAGATGCCATCTCTGAGCAGTCCGACCGGGCCACCCGCAAGCATCGGGGGCGTGGATGTACCCGCAGCAAGCACAGAGCATCTCGAGTATCTGAATCGCTGCTGTTTCTGGCCAGAACCTACGAGTTGCGATAGATCTTGGGCAACTGAGACGTCATCGGGACATCGGCTCTTCAGTTCAGCTGAAGCTTTGCCATCAACTTGAACCGGGTGCAGGACATGTGTATAAGCGCCTAGAGCTAAAGTGAGATAGGAAACCCAAGGGACTTATTCCGATGTAGTCGAAGAAGGCATTATCGATGAATGACAAGGTGCCTTTGAAAAAAGATCAGAGGCGTATCATTAGGTCGGAGAACCTGATATGTCAAACCTAATATGGGCTCCCGTTGACAATTGCACAAATCCCGATGAGGACCCGCAATGTGCCTTGTACTATTGATGAATGGATTACAGAATTGTGGTGATATATATGTACAGGTGCCCGGAGTATTCTACATGAAGTCGTAAGCGTATGTAGGCAAGGAGCGATTACCCTTATCAACGTTCGTTCGACTACATAGCGTACCTGCACAGAAGATGAGCAAGGACCAGGATATACAGGACAGACGACACTTACTTCCTTGTCCACTCTCGGGCGGTTGCCTCATAGCGTGCACGATCAGTCTTGTAAAGGTGGGCGATGTCAGGCACAAGGGGATCATCAGGGTTGGGGTCTGTCAACATTGAGCAGATCGAGAGCAGGACTGATCGGTCTGGGTCAGAAATGTTGCCACCTAGCAGCGTCGACAGGTGCTTACCCTTCGAGATCGTCAAAGCGGGCGACCACTGGTCTCGCAGAATGTCCAGGCAGATGGATCCATTGGCGTTGATGTTAGGGTGGTAGATCTTGGTCGTGAAGCTGACCTTGGGAGGCTTAAAGGGGTAATCGGTGGGGAAGGTGATTGAGAGGAAGAACACGCCTCCAGCGTACGGTGAGTCGCCCTGACACAAGGTTAGCCCAGTCGAAGAGAGAACATGGGCGCACTCACCGGTCCCATAATGGTGGCCTGCCATTGGAACATGTTATCGCCAGTCGGCCCTGCACTGCAGGAGGAGGGGGGATCACGGCCAAGATCAATCAATTCCTGTGAGGTAGCATTAGCGCCGCGGTCAGACGAGCTGGAGTTGCCGCGTTGCCCAGTGCCCTGGGCTGGCAATGAGAAGGTACACACCTTGTTAATGCGCTTGAGGGCCATCTGGGTACGTCAAAGGGCAAGATAAGGGCTAAATCGAGAAAATCGCCCAGGATCAAGAGATGAGCACGATGGGGCAACGAGGACCCGATCCACGACCGATTGTAGGCATTCGAGGGGGTGTATGTCAGAAGGCGAATGATGGGATGGAGGGCGCAGACTTACGGGTTCGAGGACGACGACGACAAGGGGTGTGGTGGTAGAAGAGGGATAAGGTGCAACGCCGCTGTTTGGCCTCCGTTTTGTAAGCCCTGAGCGTCACGAGTCCAGCTGACTCAGCAACCCTCTACAGCATTCGAGATGAAAGGAGTCAAAATTAGTCCTTTGTATAGCCTCTCGTCCTCGTGTATACAGCTCTTCTGGACCTTCTTCCATGACACGGAAGAGCTCAGAACGCCACTCTCGACATCCCTCTATTGGAAGGCAGCTTACCTGGATCGGTATGACTCGTCAGGCACCATTAGTAAACGAAATAACTCACAAATCAAAGGCTTAGATGTCGTTGAGGAGACAAGAGAATAATATGACGAGGAGATGTGACGAAAGCAAAAGACACTGGAACCGGGTGTGCCGGTGGGCGGTAGGTACCTGCGTCGACACTGCATGTTAGCTGCCATACACTCCCCACATTACAGGTGTCGTATGATAATTCCGTATGTTTTACGGTCAATATCATTTCTGCTCACACTTGATTCTTCAGTACTCGAGGGGTGATATCCACGGATGCCTTTGTGAATACAAAGGGAGGCTATGACCCACGTTGTCTCTTTTGGTTCGATCAATGGTCCAGCGAACGACAACCCCGCGCTATTCATTAATTGGCTGTTAATGTGACTCAGGGTTGTATGACATTTCCGCTCCAGCCGTCTTTCAGGACCACCACCTGCCTGATGACGATAACGCCCACATCTATGGTACGTTCCGGGATATATTTGAAGCAAGCTTTCGTTTGGTTTAAGCTCTGGATCTTTTGCTGATTGCATCCCTTAGATGACTTCACACACAAAAATCGATACTTTTCTCAAATATCCCATTCTGACCAAGTTTCAGTCTCTTCTCTATAGATACGATATGAAAACGCCCGTACCATGCGGTTCAATTATAAATGGTATGTTTAGTTGGAGGCTGCGATCACTCCTCCCACCCTTGATGCTATGCCTTCGTTACTTGCTGGCAGCTCGCCATCTGGCGATAACGGGTCCGCTAAGGCAAGCGCATTACGATCTTGGAGTCGACGAAACGCAGCCTTAATCAAGTTTTATCTGACGATACATTAGATTGGTGCGTTTTCTGGATTGCCTTTGACCATTGACACCGAGCTCTAGACCTAGCCAGGTGGAGGTTTACCGATCCATTTTATAGCAGGTCAGAACATACGTGCGCTGTAGGAAAACTGCATTCTTGGAGGCTCATCGATCCGGTTTATCAGCAAGTCAGAAGATATATGCACTCTAGGGAGACTGTGCGAGTGGCTGCATGCGTTCCGCTCTCGGCAGAGTAGCACTCAGGGTCAAATCTCTTCCAAATCGAACGACTGACGGATCATAGGGTTGCATTGTTGCCTTGGAGTCGATGGCAACGATCTCTGGATGCGAGCAAGCATCTTCACGAAATGAAATCACCCTCAGAGCCAACCGAACCGGAACTCGCTGCCCGTCGAAGCGCTGAAGCCAAGCAGCTCCAACACCATACAGCTCCTTCTCATCCCATGCCAAGCCTCCATATCGCTTACACATAATGACCCTGCTTATCCTATCGCCGAAGACACGAAGCTTTGAAAATTTAGATGACCCCAAGTGTATAATCGATGATTCATACGCACTCGGAACCAGCGGAGGATGGGGGCTCCCGATACAAATGGCGACCAACCTCGAAATTCTTTTCCGCCGGGATCTCTCCAACAAGTACAGGGTTATCCTTGGCTCCGCAGCTCGAGCCCCATCGCTCCAAGGTACATACACCTAAACGAATCTAGACAGCTTCACAGCYAAGGAATGCAGTGAATGTTCGAGAAGTCTGCCTCCGTGCMAGTCGGATTGGCGAAAGTTGGGATAACTTTGGATATTCACTGATTCTAGATTGTTCATCCGTCCGCGATGTCAATAAAAATTCCTCTCATGCCGTCCGTACCTGCCTGAATAACGCGTACTCTTGCCGATTTGGTCTCCTTACCTGTTCTACAACAACTTGCCAAGGATCTCCAGCGGTGTCATTTCTATATTATCGCCGATTCGTACTTACTAATGAATATTATTTCGTGTACGTCAACGATAGCTCAGCTGAGTATCGCATTGCTTCACTGGGCGCGAATGGTAAGTGAATAATTTCATTGTCTGCCACCAGTGTCGATCTACATCTTCAGATTGCAGGCCCCTTCAACTAATAACTACTGCTTCGAGTTCCGATGCTCCATCCATATCGTCTGCTCACAGCGGTGAGGCTTTCTCATGCGAGGACCTTGAACCCGACGTCGATGCGGGATAGAAGTGGTACTCCCCGATTGGGGTGTCCTATCGCTGTGAAGAATACATATGACATTTGAAGACCGTTTCTGCTAATGTGGAGGGGAAATCATACCGTTCATTGTTACTGTTGTTGTTGTCCGCCCGACGTAAAACCAGTCGGCTGAACTTGAATTTGAACCGGAAATCCTGGGAGACAATGACAAGCTTCAAAGGAGGTCGCGATGTTTTCTTCAATTTTTTCCACTCGATCTGAGCACGAGCCACTGTCCATTCCAGTACCTTTTGAGGGCCGTTCAGTTTTGGCATTTTCAATATTTCAACAATCGGCGACTTACACCGAAAATATCTCGACCAGTAAAAAAAAGCTGGAAGCTATAATTATTATCATGGTAATCCTGGAGCTCTGGATCGAGTTCTCGTACCTCGCTAATGGCATGCTCATTTTCCATCCTAGCCGAGCGAGGATGTTGTCCTAGAATTTCTGGAAACTAACGAGGGGTTTCAGCTACATGAAACAGTGGAAGAAATTCAAGACAAGATACATTGGCATGGATAGCGTTCGATGCACGTTGTACGTTGTGTTGTAGAGCAACGTACGTGTGCTCAGTGAATTGATCTGTCCCCCCTCGAAGCAAAGGAAGCAGGGTGATGTGCAACCGATCTTGCAACCAGAGTCTAATGCGATGGTCAGGGTATTCCACCGCCAGCACTAATTGTTCGATACACTCGGTGAGTAGGTAAGACAAACAAACCGAGTTTTGGGAATGAGGCAGGGAGAGGGAATAAAAGGACAGACTGCAGAGGAAAGCGTGATAAAGCGGTCTCTTGACAGGCGGAGATTGGCAAGCCTGAGCCTTGAAAATATGAATCTCATTGATCAAGTCGCGGGCTTCTAGTTCAGGGAATCTGCGCCAATGGACATAGATATGCTTCTTCGCATAACCATGGGTAATTTCAGCGCTCTTGTCGTAGATGGAGGCAAAACAATAGTACGACAGATGGAGATGAAACGAGGGCGGCACAAAGAAGCACCCCGATCGACTTTCGGTGGTGAGGAAGTCTCGAAGGGACGTATGACATAGCGTCACCTTGTCCCGCTCGTCAGTTCCGGGGACGTGAACAATCGCTTGAAGGTTGAGCAGGACATGAACGACTTCGAAAGCTTCTATGCCAAGAAGCCTCGCTATCCCAATAATCGGGAGTGATCGCCGCAGGAGGGCGACGGTGGAAATGATGTTGCGGAAATGAGGGAGATGTTGCGAACGGGCGAGCGTTTGAGCGTAGAGGTTATCGAGGCCATTCATTTCGGCAAGTGGGAGGCGGTCCATAGGCGTTGAGGGGTCCTCTTCCGTTGCGGGTTGGACAATGAATTTGAAAATCGTTGCCGCAAGGACGAAGGATCCTTTGATGTGCTGGATCAACTTCTTCATGTCTGGCTTCGTCGGCCACTCCCCGTGCACTTGAACGTATGTTTGGATGACGCGGTCGTTGACCGCTGCGCCTTGAAACGATGCTTGTAGGAACATTTCGATGTCTTCGTCAGCCGAGTGACTGTTGAGATTGCCTAACAGAACGCAGTCATTTTCCAGGCGAGTACGGATGTATTCCTCCACGCGACTAGTGATGAGAAATCGGAGGGGAATGGAAGGGTATCTTTGGAAGAAATCGAGCAAATGATCAATGAAAGTCGCTACCCCGTGCTTGTCCTCGCATTCGTCGAGTCCATCAATGACGATGAGGAAAGGCCCTTTGACAAGGGCCTTGATAACAAGCCCTCGTTTTAGAGCAGCTTGAAACGGTTCGTAAACCAATCGCTCCAGCTGCATGGTCAAGGAAACACCCTGAGCTAGCAAGCCCGGCTCAGCCTTCAACGCAGCCTTAATGAACGAGGCGGTGGCGGGCACCGCCGCCGCCATTTGACCTGCCAATGTCGCCGCAAACCTGTGCATCCGGCTCCTATCTCCTGCATTGCGGAAGAAGAAGTAGCTTGCAAGCAAGCGCCCGGAGCCAGCGTATATCTTCGCAATCTCCAGCGAGACAGCGGACTTGCCACTTCCTGCGAATCCGTGAAACCAGTAGACGTGCACAACCGGCGTTTTGCTGAGAACGATTCTGGTGTCGGCCCAGGATGTTATTCCCTGAATCACGCCCTTCCTCGTTCCAGGAAAGCATGCCGAGTCGGGAGGAGACGTTGTTCGATCTCGAGTGTGAGAGGCATCGAAGATTGGGTTAAGTTGGAGAATGAGGTCTAGAAGCACTGCCTCAGCAACCATAGACTTGCTCTCGATAGTTTTTATGCTGACCTTTTCTCGCGTTCGAAAGGTACTGATTCCCAGCGATAAGGTTAATGGTTTGTTGTGCGAGTTGAACACCATGAGCCCTAGAGAAGTTCTCGAAGTGCAGGTGTGCCTCCGCCATTCAAGAAGCGTTGCGGTGAGATATTGAAGAAGGTCGAAGACGTGCAGGGGGGAGAAGTGGAAGAAGGCAAGAAGAAGCGCCTGTGCTGCCCCGCATGCAACACGAGGACTGTCCCATGAGTAGACAAAACCATGTCAACATGTCACAGCAAAACACCTCGGGTTTTAATATAATATGGCTACATGAGGCGAGAGACACGAGTGCAACCCAGCAGTCTGTCAATGGCCGCTTCAAAAGCATGTTGGAGGCGCTAGATGAAGATTGGGCACGCGGGAAGGTAGTGAAGTTGACGGGAAAGATGGAGTCGATCGAGGGAGTGGGGGGCAAAGAGAAAGTTGCTTGGATCACACGTATTATGAAAGCAACCGGGGGCGACTCTGCTTCGACTCTGCTCCCCAGTCTGTGGCAATAGTAAGACGTGCTGGTCACATTGTAGGTCTCCTGATTGTCTTTCGATTTTTCATCCATCCGTCGTGTCGATGGAAGACCCCTCCCCGGACCTTGGCCAGCCTCGAGATCGCTTCATGTCTCCCTGTCTTTCTGCGACACACGCAACTGCTTTTCTTCTCGAGCCTGCTTCATACATACTCAGTACATACACACTAACTGAGCGTGTTGTGTCATCCTCCGACTAAGATGGATCCGCCTGTTCAGTCGCCTTGTCTAGTAAATATTGCTTCGAGTTCGAATGCTCGATCCATCCCATCCACTTGTGGCAGGGGTTCCTGCGATTGGAGGACCCTGAGCCCCATGTCGACGCAGAAGATAAGGGGTAACCTCGGTGGGGTATCGCATCGCTGTTAGTGAGACGTATATATGACATGTGAGCTCCCATTCTGGCTCATGTGAAGGGGGGAATCATACCGTTCATCGCCTCTATTACTGTCGTCCGKCCAACGTAAATCGTGTCTGTTGAGCCCGAATCTGAACCGGATTCCCTGGTGAAGTCGCAGGCTGGTGATGTAGCGAACTGGTTCCAATGATCATAGAAGGACCGCTAACAGTCGATATAATGATAAGCGAGCCCAGGCCTCTTGTCGAGGATGGAGGAAGAGTAATAGTAAGATAGATGGAGATGAAATGGGGGTGGAACGAAGAAACCCCCCGATCGACTTTCGGTGGTGAGGAGGTTACGAGAGGATGTATGACCTGACGTCGCGTTACCCATTCCGTCAGTTCCGGGAACATGAACAATTGCTTGGAGGTGAACGACTTTGAAAGCTGCTCCGCCGCCAAGGATCGCAATTCCAACATTCGGCAGTGGACAATGGGGAGCTATGGTGGAGATGATGTTACGGAAACGGGGAGAACTTTGGGAGCGTTTGAGCAAACAGGCTATCGAGGCCATTTAAATTCCCCGTACACTCGAGCGTATGACTGGATAAGACGATCGTTAGCCGCTAGATCCTGGAACGATGCTTGAAGGAAGATGTCGATGTCCTTGTCAACCGAGTAATTGTTGAGGTTGCCTAAGAAAACGACATCGTTGTCAGGCGAGTGCGGATGTATTGTTCCACCCGACTAGCGATGAAGAACGAGAGGGTTATGGAAAGATGTCTTTTTTTAAAAAAAAANTCAAGCAATCCGATCGATGAGATCCACTATCTCTTGCTTGTCCTTGCGTTCGTCGAGTCCGTCAACGACGGTGAGAAAAGGTCCTTTGAAAGGGACAAGTCCCCGTTCCAGAGCAGCCTAAAACGGTTCAAAAACAACCGCTCCGGCTGCACAGTCAAGGAAACACCTGGAAACACCTGGGTGAGCAAGCCGGGCTCGGCGTCCAGGGCAGCTTCGATGAACGAGGCGGTGACAGAGACTGCCGCCGCCGTTTGAGCCACCAATGTCTCCGCGAACCTGTTCATCTGGCTCCTGTCTCCTGCACTGCGGAAAAAGAAGTAGCTTGCAAGCAAGCGCCGGAGCCAGCGTATATCTTTGCGACCTCCAGAGAGATAGCAGATTTGCCACTTCCTGCGAATCCGTGAAATCAGTAGACGTCGACAACCGGAGTTCTGCTAAGCACAATTCGGTGTCAACCCAGGATTTTATTCCCTGAATCACACCCTTCCTCGTTCCGGGAAAGCATGCCGAGTCGGGGGGAGACTTCGAGTGTGAGAGGCATCAAAGATTGGGTTAGGCTGAAGAATGAGGTCTAAAGCCACGGGTTTAGCGGGGGTGGGCATGAATACGAAGAGTTCCTGACCTTTTCTCTCATTCGAAACGCATTGATTTCCAGCAGTAAAGGTAATGATTTGTTGCCCAACTTACCCGGTTTGGACACCACGAGCGCAGCGAAGTTCTTCGAAATGCGGAGGTGGGTCGGAGTCTCCCATTCAAGAGGCGTTGTGGTAAGGAATCAAACAGTGCAGATGGTGAGCGAGGCGGGAAGGGATGGGACGAGGCAGGGGAAAGCGCCTGCATGACATGCAACACGAGAACTGTCCCGTGAGCAGGCAAAGCCATGCCAACGCATGTCAAAGGAAGACCAATCGAGTTTCAATATAATATAGCCGCATAGAGTTAGGCGACAGATACGAGTGCAACGAGGGTCGTAAAAGCCCGGCTGAGGCCAGCCCTTATTGCTGTTTTCAAAATTGTTGGCGCGGCCGCGGAAACGCACGCAAACACAAAATCCGCGCGCGATTTGGGTCGTCGATTGGGGCACTCCATAGCTCAACAACGGGTGTACGAATCATTATGATTTTAGATGCATTCGAAAGCCTGGATCAAGCAGAATATGTTAGTGTAGAAAGATAAGGCAATTTCAAAATTAAACCAGGTCAGCTAGAGGTCCAGAGGTAGGCTGCGCGGGTCAGCAGATTTCTAACTCTTCCACGTCATGAAACCCTTGGTCCGTCATAGGCAAGCAGAGAGGTTGAGAAGGGTGTTTTCATGGATGTGACAAGAGCTATGGGCTGTGATGCTGACAGTGCAAGAACGAGGGGCAGTGTCGCCACGAGTCAATAACAGTGCGGGGTCAGATGCGGCTCTGTCCCAACTCAATCAGGGCACATAGTGCACGCACGTCCATGGGTGAGGTGCTGCGAAGTAGGTAAATTTAAAGTTAAACCCCAGAGTCCTCGGAATATGCCGCGCTTAGCGACGGCCCACAAGCAGCAAGTTTGAGACCTCATTTTCAACGACGCTTACAGATGAGCAGTCGAAGACGTGAGCAGTCTTCTGAAGCGCTGCTATAGAGAAACTGACGACTTCTAGAACTGAGAACACATCTGGGAAGATCAGCAAGCAACATTACGAGTTTGACAATGAGGACGGGAAGCAGTGCAAGATGACCGTAAGTCAACTTCACCCTATGCCCATGCGACAGAGTCTCACATCATTCATGTCCTTTCCTTGTTTAGGTTGAGACTTCGACGTGTGCAGCTACCGCGGCAGGCAGTGTTCCTGTAGTAGCAAAGGGATTTGTTTGGTTCAACTACGAGGACAAGGTAAGTGACCAGTTCATATTTTCCCTTCGAGTACTTCTTGACTGTTCCCTCCGGTGTAGCGTGCCCCCAAGGCTGACCCTAACGGGGGGGGAGCACTATAAGTGTAAGTTGTACGTTCCCCTAAGTCACTGAATCGAGGATACTGATGCGGTCTGTCTAGACTCTGCGAGCATTGAGGAGGTTCTCAGCGTGGAAGAGCGTACAAGCTGGATTGACGTTCAAGGACCCGTCAACACGGTCACCAAGGCAAACTATGAAACCAACTGCGTCAAACCTGGCACTGGGATGAAAGCTGCCTTGAAGAAGAAAGGCGGCGAGAAGGAGAAGGAAGGCGGCAAGAAATCTTCCTCTGGCGCGTCTGCTCCTCCAAAGACGTGAGAGCCCAATGCTCCAGAGCCCAAAGGAAATTCCCAGGGAAGCCGGGTGCAAAACCCCCAGCAGCAAAGCCTAAGCCTGCGAGGAAGTAGTGTAGACTTCGATCCATTTAGAGTATTATATGTGTGTGCATAGCCAATAGATTGTTGATTTGGCAAGAGTCGGTTCCGGCGTCGAAGCTTGAAGCACATCCCAGGAGGCAAAGGAACCCAGGGTTGGTGAAAGCTGTCACTTAACTACCGTACCTAAAATGGCTTGGAATGGGTGCGGGAGATTTACACCAGAAATGTTGCTGAACGAGCGAAGGATACGTGAGTTGGGAAGAAACCTGCTAAGGGAACTAAATCAAGTGCTTTTCGGAGCAATTAGAAGATTCAAACTCCGATTCGTACACCAGTCCAGTCGTCGTCATGCAGGCACCTAGCTCACATGTTGACCATAATCCGAGGTCGCATGGCTATCAATCACCAGGCGTGTACCGCGTACAATCGATTCATTCGAGAAGTGCTTCAAGATGGACGAAAGAATGTTCAAGAATGGTGGGTGGAAGTCGTTGTTCAGGATTTTGGTGCAGTTCCGCGGTAGCTTCCATCCACGCTTCGCCAGGCTATACGAACGCGATTTTCTCAACAAGTCATCGATGGCCCATTCAGGGGTAAACTGGTTATAAAGCGAGCGGGGGAACGCATCGTCGTCCAGACTGATAGCCTCACCAAGCTCTGGTAAAACCAGTCTCTCCTGCTCATCAAGGCTGCTGTCGGCAGGCACAGATTGGGCCGTCATGGCAAAAGATCGCGTTCGCATGCTCTAAAAGAGGGTCAAAGAGGATGGTTCAGTGGAAGAACGAAAACTTGGGGGACACGAATTATGTCAGCCCTTGCGACCGTTTGAACTCCGCCGCGGCCATCGCGCTTGCTTTGGGTCTCAATGCTCTTGCTGCCGAAGACATGAAGTACAGGTCCGACCCAAGATCTTGATAGGGAGCCAAAAAGAGTGGCTGAGGAGCAGACTCCTATGTCCAGCCCTAGCCCATTTTGCGACATCCCGTCCGAACCTCTCAACCCAGGCACCATACCTCGCTTTATTATCTTCAAGGTAACAAAGTCCCTCGGAAGCGCGTTTTAGAAGGTCCAGATGACCAGCAGGGAGCCAAGCATGAACACGATAATCCGAAGACCCCGCCTTTTCCTCGTCCGAAAGCTTGTACCTCTGCTCGAGGACAAGGCGGTCCCCCCTTTGGTCCAAAATTTTCAACGGGGAGCAAGATCAGTAGTGTCGTCCAAGCTCATACCCTTGTCCACCATTCTTGTCCTGCTTGAATACTTTGCTAAAATGCGCTTTTAGTAGCGATCTCTCGTCATGTAATCTCGCGCGTTTGATGTAGGCTTGAATATAGTTGTGTTTTACTCATGTGTCGTCAGCAGTAGTTGAGAGAGGCTCGATTAATGAGTGGTGAGTGTCCTATGTTGATGGAACGCTGGCCCTCCGACTCAAAATCACGCACACGTTCAAGCATACGGTAGATATCTCAAGTATAATGCAAGAGACGCCATGCTGATTTTGCATCAGTATACTTAAGGACTGGGTTCGAGCTGAAGGACCTGCGGATGAAATAGAAGCTTGCTCGATAACTTTCCGATGCTCGGCTTTCTATCATTTTTCTCTTCAAAACGTTGAGATGAGTTTAGTTCGCGCATCGTAGAGATACAGTCGGATGTAACAAGGCAGATGTCAATTGAGTGTTTAGTAAAGTCAGAGTAAAGTGGTGATATACATTATTGGAGCGCTTCTTGTCAATATCGGAGAATATAGGACACACAAACACGGCGTGGATATACGGGTGAAAACGAGCTGTGAATATAAATTGAGACTATGTGGGTCTTCGCGCACGACTTGGACGACTGCGTTGGGGAGCTGCGGCTACGGAGCTGTGACTACTAGAGGAATAGGAACGTTTGGCCGGGGGTTGATCATCCGGATTCTCATCTGAGGACCTCTTCCGGGAGCTGGAATCAGTATCTAGAGCGCGCCACGCTGGCGCTTCATAGATCACCACTGTTGGGGGTGAATCTGACCTATCTGAGCGGCCGTCATTGTCATCCTCGTCAGATGTATCGTCGACCCGCCAAGTGTCGGGCCTATCCAGTGCCTCAATCGCTGTGTCGAAAAGTTTCAAAACGTGTATGTAGTGCTGATTGGAATTGGCGGCAAAGACATCTTCCTGGCCCTTTCTGACGGCAGGCGTGAGCTGGTTGAGTACCATCTTATCCTGAACGAGGGGTTGTATAAAGCGCGCATAAGCAAGGATGAGATCGACACAAGGACTTGGCCAACGCTTTGAAACCTTGGGTGGGACGTATCGTCTTGTGAGATAGGCCTCTTTGAGAAGACCGACCCTGCAACAATCGTTCTCGTACTCCTCCCA
>SDEE01000464.1:0-29712 GCA_004126415.1 Candolleomyces aberdarensis | reverse complement strand
ATCTTACKYMCAGGATCNNAAGNTCGTCCGTGTCCCTGCGATAGAATGAATGANACATCGGATRARSRKCSGWTAGNNSGGMGGKCACTTTCAGCAGCTTTNNGCGGTATAGCTTAGTNTAGYTTKGTCCTTGCTGTGACTGTCGTGATCGCTCGTTGCTCACGCGATTYWSACGMKATCWAAGWTYATRKYGWMSTTCATGRYSWTCTWTASCACAYCWACTRCCAYSCCAGCTAGCAAGCTCAAGAATACGAAAGCTCAAAAGTGTTGTGGACAAAGCGGAGCAATTGGACAAGGGTGGCGAGGGCGGAATTGGATTCTCGTCCACTGTCTCTTATTCAGGCTGTCAGTAGAATGACCATCGCAGTGCATACATGTCGGTACGTCGTCATTGTTCGTGACCTGTCCACGCTCCGTCCATCAATCACTTCATMATATTAAACGCACAGATATCTACCGGACTAACTTGYACCGTAGATTTRTATGCACCYCYATCGGCAACCACARCGAMTTCASGCGGCCTCCTTAACGATTTATACTACCTTCTTCCAGGCCTCTACTCTCTTCTCTCACTTTCTTCTTTRCCCGKTTTTCTCAAYRCAAACCCCTYCRGYCACGAACCATGACYACCGACCRAYGAGRTATWGGTATTGGAAYSKAAMCTCTAGMCTCKGAGCCCACTTCGTCCATCGYGGAGCTTATGTGGCGAAGACATGTGTCCCATGGCTAAGACGAGAGCTCAGCTCCATCGAGATRACTGYARCAACGAATCRTACCTGACGACCACATTGCGCATCCGCCTTSGTACCGTSAGGTATCCTAGTCGTGAAGGCGAATGCTTTTGGTGTACGTGGTATCGCCTTCGCCGCACTGACTGACTGGTTTCAGTGAGTCTGGAAATATTGACGGTCTGGCTCCTACTCGACCGGAGTTGATAGGAGGGAATTCTTGCCTTGAACCTTTGCTTCCTTCCTTCTCAAATGATCGCAGCTGGTAAATAACAGGAACGGATTAAGCTGGTAAGATTATCACAGGGCTAGAATCAGAATGGATTGGAAGCATAGCAACGAGAGCGAGCGCATCTTCAAGTCATGATCAGGTATCCTGTTTGTACCGTTAAAGTTCCAAKATAGAATCGMTWGAACTGSGCATTGCGATGRGMATCRCCGTGATCTTGATTCTCATCCCGTAACTGGTATGTMAGGRCCTGAGAGGCACCGCTCATCGCTCTCMGTGCTGCAGKCRSTTCCACACKCTKYAGGCAAYTCCAGAATGAAGATGAACGTCAGCTCTCCCTTCGAAGAGCGTATCCACACTCGTYTGACTTCCAACGTCCGTATTTCCATCGTGTTCCAAATGAATTGATGGCTCRATGTCCTCGAAATTCCAATTTCCAGTATGTGATGCGTAAGCGAAACAGCAACTTCAGAWGTGGAATGCAACTCAGGGTATCCTGGAAACAGTCGCTGGATGCGTGGCATTCGTGCGTGTATCACTACGTCTATGGCTCTAATCACTAACGTTTGGCTATYGCAGATCTATTATTCGATCTCTACGTTTGATGAAGAGGTGTGTTTTACGAKTACTCTTGCGGTCGATTACCAGCGCATCTATTGTGTGTCGATACYCCCATTCAGGTCGCAGAAGTCTGGCCTCACTGTAGAAGATTTGGGCCAGCTTTCTTTCTCGTTACGCGCCATTTGACTATCATTCAGAACGTGSTCAAGATTCTAGGTCAGCYGGCATTGTTCTACAACCGTCTTCRCGCGAGCCTCCTCATCTTCGAATCAAGTTTATCTACGTTTAGATATTCGGCTCACTGTCGAGGCAAGTTACACCTTTGCTGCCGTTATACCACTATCATAACCCGTCTTCGGACCTCCAGGTGTGCAACGGACTGKACAAGCTGCTCYTYAGTGACGTWYACRCAATTTCGTGCTTCTCCAAAAATCTTACGGATTTGCTTCTTCACAGTCCTCAACTATGTGACRGCCACCTCGGCTGCAGGTGTCTTCACCCTATGCCTATTTGCACTACTGGAAGCTAARACGGCGTATTTGTTTTTGCTCGCATGCTTATTCGYGGTRAGCAACKATTTGGCCTCAAAGAAAGGACTCCATATCCCRAACAATCTAGGYCTTCAACGTGCCGGCGCTCGCTCTACTAATCCTGAGMAACCAACAAGGTATGCGAACGACGAACCTTCCCTTTGTGTCATGCTAATAATCTTTGATCTTCATACATAGCGATCCCGCCCGAGCCAGCTTTKGGSGTGTACGGCTATGCGTGCAACTTTGATCCCGGAAACAAACYATAYCGCTTCGTCGTYGGGTGTCTTGCTTCMGCGGGGATGGCAAGTACGTGAGCTTCTATGTATCACAGAGTTGAKCSCTCCGCTGAGACTCGTTTGMAGTGATKATGRTACTTGGAGTCATCACACTTCTGACCCGCTACCGTCRACAGAACGGSTCGTTSATCACTGTTATMCGACGTGACGGAGGGATSTATTACATTCCTGTGTTCAGTARGTKTATACCTCTTCTKGCYACGATACTCGAACCAGTTGCCTGATCCATCTCGGAACAACAGCGCTCTGGGTMTGCGATGCMGTGTTAATGATGCCYGASTTCCCGGTAAGTGTTGATACTAATSGACAAGGCTGGWTTKTNCTTCTGATYCTTYGTRRCGAAGRTTCAMGATASGTACTGGATAGCTTACACGTCAGATYCTCGTGAATTGAAACCYGGGACGATGGTCATGCTGATTAATTTACAGGCTCTTATCGCTTGCGGGTCCAATTGCGGCGAACGAACTACTCCTGAAGGTTCAAAGAGCCCACCGAGCTCAAGCCCGAGAAGTGAGACCATCCAGTCCTTCGAGAGAAACTGGAAGAGATGCTGCGTAACGAAGGAAGGAGAAAGATGAACAAACAAATACATTATTCTAAYGGCSGTAGAGGGTATGCTARTGGGGCATTGAGACCAGACCAATGTATCATGCCTCGTTGCCGTTAGTAATGTAACCGAAACCATCGATACCTACGTTTCTGACCTGGCCCGACGCGTCCGAGGTCTGTTCGTATCATTCACATCTCCCGCTCGAATGCTCGCCACAGCCAAGTCCCTCAAATGCAAATCCAATCTTATCAAACACTTACCCCATCAATAATTGGCTATCACCGCACACCACTTTCAAGGAACGAATTCCCTTGTCACGTATTGTCTGTCAATTCGGGCATAGTGCAAAGGTAGCACGTCACAAAGCTTCCAGTCCATTTGGACATAAGTGAGGTTAGCTGGAGATCGGGGTTCGATTCCCTGTGCTCGATGAATGTCAGTGTGTTTCCTATCCTCAATGAAGACAATTCAGTTTYGTCTTGCATTTCGGGCATAGTGTAAAGGTAGCACGCACAACCCCCCTCGGACGGCCGAATATGGAGGGTTATGCCGATGAAGACNNATATCCTTTCGGTCGTCCACTCCCTCGTGTAGTCAGGGTTCGATTCCCTGTGCTCGACCGATTGAATGACTCGAGTGTGAATGGGTCCATTTTGCGGCGAATCATCAGAGCCTGGTTTGGAACTCCCTCCTCTATTTTTCCCCATCCAATAAGAGAGATAAGACTGGCACAACTTCAAATASAACGRATGGWCACGGAAARCCCAAGGTCAGCGAGAATAGAGGCAGGGGTTGCCTGAGTATTCTTCCGTGTTTCCTATGTTACTAGATTCTTCCTCCCATTTGATTATTCATTCATCTGGTCGTCCCAGTCTTGTAGCCTGCTTTTATACTCCAAATGAGATCCTCAAGCTTGATGAGCAAATCACGGGAAGCTGAGTTGGAGAACCACAGCACAGGGTAGGGTCACCACTTCCTGAACGAACAGATATCCACCAGACTTACTTGTACCATAGATTTTATGCACCTCTATCGGCAAGCACAACGATTTATACAACCTCCTCCCAGGCCTCTACGCTCTTCTCTCACTCTCTCCTCCACCCGCCTTTCTCCAAGTAATTCCCTCCGGTCGCGAACCCGGAGCACCGGCTGATAAGACATTGGTGGAAACCCAGCCTCTGCTCCCACTTTGTCCACCGCGGAGTATATGTGACGAAGACGTGTGTGCCGTAGCCAAGACGAGAACCCAGCTTCATCGACATGGCTTCAACCACAAATCGTACCCTACGACCGCATTCTGGATCCGCCCTCGTACCGTCAGGTCCCCCCCTGGTGAAGGCGAACCCTTTGGTGTATGCGGTATCGCCTCTGCTGCACTGACTGACTGGTTTTACCTAATGAATCTGGAAAAATATTGACGATCTGGCTCCAACTCGACCAGGGTTGATAGCAGGGAAGTCCTACCTTAAACCTTTCTTCCTCAATGACCGAAGCTACCAGTGGTGCATAACAGGAATGGATTGAGGTGGTAGCGATGATCGCAAGGTTAAAATAAGAATGGCTTGGAAGCATCGCAACGAAGGTGGGCGCATCTTCACGTCATGATCAGGTATCCCGTTTGTACCGCCAGGGTTCCAATATAGAATCGCCTGAACTTGGCATTGCGATGAGAATTATCCTCTTGATTTCCATCCCATGTAAGGGCCTGAGAGGCCCCAATCATTGCTTTCCTCATTGCTTTATGCCCCACAGGCAGCTCCCCACTCTTTGGCACTCCAGGGTGAGAACCGACGTCAGCTCTACCTTCGAAGAGCTTATCCACACTCGTTTGACTTCCAACGTCCGTATTTCCACTGCGTTCCAGATGTATTGATGGCCCAATGTCCTCGGAATAATCCAGTATGTGATGCGTAAGCGGAACGCCAACTTCAGAGGTGGCATGTAGCTCAGGATACCTGGGAGACAGTCGCTGAATGCGTAGCATTCGTGTGTGAATCACTATATCTATGGCTCTAATTGCTGAAGTTTGGCTATCGCAGATTTAATATTTGATCTCTACATTTGATGAAGAGGTATGATATAGGACTACTCTTGCTGTCGATTATTAGGGCATTTTTTGTGTGTCGATACCCCCAATTAGGTCGCAGAAGTCTGGCCTCACTGTCGAATATTTGGGCCAGTTTTCTTTCTCGTCACAGGCCATTTGACTATCATTCAAAACGTGGTTAAGATTCTAGGTCAGATAGCTTTGTTTTACGAATGTCTTCGCCTGAGTTTTCTCATCTCCGAATCAGGTTCATCTACGTTCGGATATTTGTCTCGCTGTCGAGACAAGTTACGCCTTCACTGCCACTATATCACTATCACAACTAGCTTCGTACCTCCAGGTGTGCAACTGGCTGGACAAACTACTCTTTGGTGACGTTCATGCAATTTCCTGCTTCTCCAAGTCCTCAACTATGTGACGGCAACCTTGGCTGCATGTGTCTTCACCTTATGCCTATTTGCACTACTCAGGAAGTTGTCATGTCATASARTCTCGAATTTCGAGGCCTTCGAGCGATACTAGAGGCTGGTTCTAGGATTGCTGTAAGCTACTGTACCGATCTGTAGATAGGCGACAGTAACGCGTAACGCGCCCAATTTTCGTTGCTTATTTTTTTGGATGTAATGCGTAACGCTGACCCTGTTGCTAACTTTGCAAGTCAAAAAAACACTATGAGTTTGAAGCACAGTACTACTGTACATGAGCCCTATTTAATGTAAAGCATCAACCCAAGTCCTTTCATCCTCTGTATAGGCCCAAATCGTTGGCAGGCATGATTGCAGTAGGGGACTCAGAGCAAAAATCAATTTTCAATGAAATATGCTGGCAATGAGCCCAATGTGAATCTATGCCTTCTGCCTACTGCAAGGTGTGTCTACTAAGCTTTTAGACGGCATCCCGCCACGGGTGTTGCCTAATTTTGGAAATATAACGCGTAACACCAGTCTTGTTGCCAATTTTGCAAGTGAGGTCGGGCGTAACGCATCCTCAGCTGTTGCCTATCTACAGATCGGTACAGTACGCAGATCCAATCTTATCTTATCAAACGCTCACTCCATCAATCTTTGGCCATCACCGCACACCATTTCCAAGGAACGAATTCCTTCTCACATATTATCTGTCAATTCGGGCATAGTGCAAAGGTAGCACGTCACAACGCTCTAGTCCATTTGGACATAATTGAGGTTAGCTGGAGATCGGGGTTCGATTCCTCGTGCTCGATGAATGTCAGTGTAACTGATGCCCTTTCCTCTCTTCAATCGAGATAATTCAGTTTTGTCTTTCGTTTCGGGCATAGTGTAAAGGTAGCACGCACACCAACTCTCGGGCGGCCATATGAAGGGGTATGCCGATGAAGACACATCCTTTCGGTCGTCCACCCCCTTCGTGTAGTCAGAGCTCGATTTCCTGTGCTCGACCAACCGAATGATTCGAGTGTGAATGGCTCCATTTTTGCGGCATCAGAACCTAGTTTGGAACTCCCTAGTCTATTTTTCCCCCTCGAATAAAAGAGACCAGACTGGCACGACTTCAAATAGGCGACGAATGGACACAGAAAGCTCAAGGTCAGCGAGAACAGAGGGAGGGCGTTGCTTGAGTATTCACCCTGTTTCCTATGTTACTGATTCTTCCCCCTCTTTAGTTATTCATTCATTTGGTCGTCCCAGTCTTGTTGCCTTATTTATACTTTGTTTATACTTCAAGTGACCTCCTTGAGATTGGTGAGTAGATCACGGGAAGCTGAGTTGAACCACGCTAGGATGGCATTCGGGAGGTTGCATCAGGCCTGCAGGGTACAACCTGGGGACAAAGGGTAGGCCCGGGTAGAGTTGGATGGTGATCTCATTTCTCACCAGTTGACCTTGCCCACAGTACCCTTCTGAGCCGGGCGAAACGGATAAATTTTAAGGGACTTCGAGCGGAAGCCGGTGAATTTGGGACCGGCTGCTCTGGCACAAATGAGGCGGTGCGTGAGGATAAATTCGGCAACGCGGCATGACCAATCATACCAACAGACCAAACAACTTTCATACATTCGGAGACATCAGGGTACGCATCTTAGCAACTCGCGACATGGTACGGACAGTGCTACAGGCCATCGCGCGCGGACAGGACGGAAAGTTGCTTCCACTTCACATTGATACTTACGCTTCTCGGGCAAGCTTGGTCGCGTAGTTGTTCAGGGCATTTCGAACGTCTCTGACCCCGGTCTGAACTTGAGGCAAGGTCTTCTTTAGCTCCTATRGGGTATTGCGCTCAACTACCGTTCACTSCAGCACGACATCGAGAATGAACTCACCTCGACCGCYTTCGCCCAGTCGGCCCCTTCCAGAACCGAAATGACATGTTTGCTCTCTTGAATCGCCTGTTGGGACTAGCTCAGACCGCGGATCCCTGCAGAAGCACACGAACGACATACTAAGCCYTCAATTGTTCTGAACGCATCCTTGGGTCCGGGAACGCCGTCCAAGTTGTACTTCCCGGACGGAGACTCCTCCTATGCAGCAAAGGGTAAGCTGTTTATYCATAAAACKMAATKGATCGGAGAAAGATTCACTGACATTGATAAAGGCATTGAACTCGGTGATGACATCTTTGGCGTCCTGCTGGGACCCGATGATATTTATCATATCCAGGTAGACTTGGTCGAATCCTGGAAGAATCAAAGCCTTCTCGTCAGGTCCGCTGCAGTGATGGATGGCTGTGACATACGGTTCAACCAGCCTGAGACAGAGGACGCAGCATCTCTGGAATCGTACAGAGCCTTTGTCCAGCGCTGCAATCGATAATGAGCAATGCGAGGTACGTGCGAGAGTCCATTCAGGAAAGGGAAGTACCTCACTGAATTCATCCAGAACTTTGAGCTCTGAGACGAGTGAAAAGTTGGATGAATATTTGCTAGAAAAGTAGGCCGCTTCGCGGACCACACGAGCAATGCCATCGTCGAGGGCGATACCCTCAGAGGACAGGTTGTTCACCTTGGAGATGTACTGCTGTGGGTCGATCCAGGGAGAGTTATAAGACATGATTTCGAATGTGAATCAAGAAGTTGCAGRTGAGCGGTGCTTTGAAGATATCGCGATGRCCTCCTTCTTATACCCTGGTGTCAGCTCAATCGGTGCGCAAGATTCTTTGCATACTGGAACCCCAAAATCAAGCTTTCGAATGGGGTTGGGCTTATCTCCGTCATACTAGTAGGTCAAAACATACAGGGAATTGGGACGTTATCCCGCCGACATACGGCAACGGAGTGTCCAAATTTTCGCTCTCTTCCCTAATTCAATCAAAATTCAATTGACTGTAGGGCTTTCTCTCACTYCCGCAGCTTCGATTCGCACCGCATGTCAAATATATGACGATAAGGGAGAGGTTTCCACCACGTCCSCTATATGAAGAACGGCGAACTGTTCTCCGAGTGGATTCGTKACCCACTCGTCTTCATTTCAACTCCAGAGAACTGTCGGTGGAGCCTAACCCCCGTGTCCTGAATTCGCCGGTAATCGCAAATCTCCAACAATGGATGACGATAAACATGATGAAGTATGTTCCAAGCACCTTTCGAGTTCCACATGCCCATTCAAACCCCAATGAATTGTCGGTGGAACCTACTTCCCGTTTCGTGCCTTCTCTCGACGTTTGAACTCCAACCCCTAAGCCCTAGCTATTCCAAAAACTTGCCAACTATGCTTCAATTCGAGAAGGCGAGTCGGTCATGAGAACTAGCCGAGCCGGAAGGACTTTGTTCGGACCTTCCCACTGTCTTCGCGGCCATCAGTCACACTAGTCACGGGTCAGACTCTGCGTTGACCTATAAAACCCACTCTGYGACGCTTGTTATCTTCAGTTTTCAATCTTGCACTGTTTTCAATGGCCCTCTTCCAAAACATYTCCATCGATCAACTCCTCAAGACYTGGGCAGCCRACGGTGGCCCGACYGAAGATGAGAAAAACMAATACGCTGACGCCGTTTCCRAACAACTTCARGACGACGACATGGTCGCACAGTTCACAGCCAACGTGGAAAAGGTCGGGACTTGGGCCAACGATGTCGATGCGTCCTTTGACAAGGTCGACCGAACCTTCACGGACATGGTCAACAAATATGGCGGTTCCTTCCCTGGATTGAGCAACTTCAAGAACGATTGGAMCGGTTACAAGAATGTGGGATCGTTCATTTCTCTCTCTGACTTCACMGTARCTGACGTAGTCTTGTCCATAGCGTTGGGTTAGCCACYTAAGTCTCTCTCGAGACGTCGCATCCGAGCACGTTGCGATTCTCAAGCGTGCGTCTAGCTTCCTCCATTTCACCATGCTTCTCACTGATGCCGTTGCGCCCCATATGTTCCCTAGGTTTYGACCAAGTCTACCTTGACATGGTCGAGATCATTGTGACCGAGCAGGATCGCCAGGACGTTATTCTTGAGCTWGAGGTTTTCATTGTCAGTGGAGRTTCTAGATTTGAMTSCTTGRCCKTTGATCCTGAGGATTCTTCTAGGAMGAAAAGCACGATAGATCTCARGARATGTCCAAGGGGTTCCTCGACCTCAAGCGAGATATCGAAACCTTCATCCCGAAATTTAACGAGTTCATTGCAGACACAGGTGCCCAGCTCGCGGATGAAGCCAAACGACTGCAGGGAGAGATTGACTCCCTGTGGAGTCAAATCCGAGTGTAAGACGTCCCTTTTTACACGTAATCGCATTCCATCTTGACGATTCCTTGAATTCCAGGTTGGATSAGCARGTATGTACCCATCCAGCACGGCCTCATTTTGCGCCTGTAGAYCTCCACTGACCGTTCGCGTACCATTCCAGATCAAAGACRCCACCGCCGCGCTCGCTGCTTGTGGCGGCTGCCTCTGCGTTCGTAGCAGTTGATGTTCTCATAGCTATGTGTCGTTGACAACTTTGCAGCTCCTCGGAGTTATCGTCGCCGGTTCTGTCCTTGCTGCCTACCAGGCAGACCACGACGGTGAGCCACATTCAATCCGCTCGCCTACACTGTGGTGACTACCTACTTACTAATCCCGATCTAGACAAGATGTCTCAGCTCTGGAACAAAGAGGGGGAGTTGGCTACGGTCAATGAGAAGCAAGAGGCACTTGCCTACCTCAAGACCCAGTCCGACGGTGTCAAGCCAGACATCGACTTGATTTGCGAGAAGCTTGTCYTGTTTGCCGAAATTTGGTCCTCTGTRAGTCTCCCTGCGATTCAGCGCGTTTGCCAACTTGGAACTTAAAGGTATCCCATGCATGTAGGTTCGTAGTCAAGCCGTTCAGTTCAGAGATTTCCTCAAAGCATCCACGAATTCACCCACAAACTTGGTGAGGCGAACCTTTCTTACATTCTGRATTCGCTTTGCTGAGCCAGTTATTTTTTTTTATCGCCTTCAGGGATTCAAGAAACAGGTTCGCCTTGCCAGGGATGTCTGCGCCCCGCTCGAAGCAGGACTGGAGAAATACGCCACTAAGCTCGAGAATCGCCAGAAGGAGAAGGCTGGCCAAAACTAAGGACCTCCGGACAATCTCTGCTTATTATCTTCCTTATYGGTCCAGTTTCTTGATCTGCGTCCCGATCGCTTTYCACTTTCGAACATCAAAAGAAACCGTAAAAGATTYGTTTTGTAACATCAGTGTTCTTGTATTTATCCTGATACCTCTGGATGTCTGAATGTCTTCGCGTRGTACTATCTGATGACTTGGAACTTGAATCAATCTTGTTGTTAGCTACRAATCAGGATTGYAYCGAGCGCTAATCCCTTGTTCCCCTTTCGATACGCGATACGTYCAAGCTCACCAAGAGAGCTATAATCTCAACCTTTGCTCTTCCGTGGTACGGGAAGCTTTAAACCGCGGCTCGTCAYCATAGTCACGGCGTATGTTCTTTTCCATTCTTCAAAAGTAGAATACRATTGARCAGATGAGCTCACCACCGTGGTTCGTGGGTGACAAGGAACCTSCCGAGATACTTATGAGATCGTAGCGGTTGCACTGACCAAACCTCCACCAGAATGAACGACATGAGAGCTGATYCACTGAGTGAGTCAATACCGCATTCAAGCCACCGCTTGTAAACGGCGAAWTCCCTCATTCACGGTRGAAGCGGAGTAACCGTGAAGCACCTGAATGCAGTACGCCCGCCTTCCTTCCTGTCGTGGCTTCACCCMGAGGGAAACCTTCGTCGATGATTTTGCAGGCAGTTCCGACGGGATGCATCATACAAAATGTCAGAGGCGTGTTATCCGTTTTCTGGAGCCTTATATCAGAGGAGTGCTAGAGGTRTTTCTGAGACGATACCAACAGTTACACCACAGAAACCAAGGTAAAGCTAATGGCGCCACAGAGAGAGGACGAGCACCAGAGACTGTAATACTRSGGRRGRMGGCAGTCCCAGGCCTGCAACACCTGGCAAACGCATGGTCATGCTCGATTGAATGYMAATAWGCAGGAGRAAGGGAGGAAATAAYAACTSCCCGACGTCGCAGTGGTTRAAGGACGGGAYTACTACTCRAAGATACTCRAAACGAGACCCCGATCCCCASTCGCGGTGCTTCCTGACGAGGCWAYGGTCCMACSRWMCSMGCARAYSCKWGRTCMMTRGKCWRKAKRCTKRAYRSTATGAWCGGTATGATCGCAANCCGCTCTCTACTCTACGATCGGCTGYCTACCTACCTTGACTCTCTGAACGGCCAAGGCACAGAAGACAGCCCGCGAGATACATTATCTTTGCTTCGAGTCAATTCACTTTGATTCATTGGTATACAACAAACGCATATTCTATATGACGGATGACAATTAAACACTGTACGATTTGATTAGGAGAATTTGCTTTCTTGAATTCCCTTCAGCTCCCCGGTCTACCTCCTGCCCTCACCCAGTCGCCCTGTCTCCACCGCACCTCACCCCGTTCCTCTCCTCTCCTCACCCACACGCCCGTTTACTTGCTCCTCTTATAGATCTTGCCCAAGAAGCTCTCAAACACGACCTTCTTCAACCCGCCCTCCTTCTCCTCGACACTCCCAATCCTGCCTTTAAGAATCCCCACAACAGTCTCCTCATACTTCTCATACGCCCCCCTAATATTCAACTCCTCGTACACCGCCTTGACCCGATTCTCATGTACAGCCTGAGCATCCTTCTTGCCATAATTCTCCTCCAAGACTTTTCGGAGCTCGGCCAGGCGCGCGGGGGTGAGCTTCGGGTTGAACGGGTTGCCCGAAGAGGTGGACGAGGTGAGCAGGAGCGCGGTATTAATAACCCAAGAACACTTGTTGTCGACGATGTCGGTACCGATCTTGCCGAGGACTTCGGGTGTAGCGCTGTAATCCAGCCAGTCGTCCTGGACTTGGAAGTACTCGCCGAGGGGGATGAGGATGGAGAGTGCGACGGTGTAGGGATCGGCGTTGGCTGGGAGGGCGGTTGTGGTAGAGGGTGCAGAGCTACCGTATCAGAATGAGAGTGGTACAGTCAGCGTACGCTCAGGAAGGAAAAGAAAACGGGCGGGTACTTACCCATCAGTAGGCACCAAAGCGGTACCCTTCAACGAGAACTTGGGAGGGTTCTCGGTCGGGTAGGGGATTCCGCTGATCAACATCGCACATGCGACGGGGAGGTAGAAGCTGTAGAACGCGGTCTTGTAGATGACGATGAGGCGGTGTCTGGATTGGGTCGAATGAAGGAAGGTGAAACGTAGGGACGAATGAAGATGAAGCAGTCAGCTTACACCTTTAGCCGCAACCAATTGAATCTAAAAACGTACCTATCCAAACTAAACTTGCTCAAATCAACCTGATCTTCTGGAGCGGTGATGAGATCGACAAGTTGCCCATACTCAGTCTGGTAGGTCGTCTCGTGGAAGAGATCGAGGAGGTCAGCGTAGTAGGGTTCTTGGCGGAAATGTCTCTGTTACGAATGAACGTCAGTTGGGACTGTCGGGCGAGTCGGAGGAGCAAAGGGTAACGAAACGCACCTTGATCAGATGGTAAATCGCACCCTCGAGCATGAACGAATCGTTGATGGCGAGCATGCCGACTTTGGGGAGACGGTACCAGCATGGTTGACCACGACGGGTGATGGAGGAGTCCATCATGTCGTCGGAGACGAGGAAGAATGCTTGGAGCTAGCGAGAAACACCCAGTCATCTCAGCTAATTGCGAGGACCGTATAAAGAGACGATCACGTACCAACTCGATGCACCAGCCCAAGAGAGCAGCACGGAAGTACTCTTGTTCGGTGAGAGCACGGCCCTTGAAGATCTCGACGGAATCGACGACGGAAATGCCACGGTTCAGCTTTCCACCGGGGACATTGTACTCGAGATTCTGTCATTTCGTCAGTATGGCAAAGGAAGGTGGACGGAGAAACCAGCTTCGAAATCAGATGGGACGCGATCGAGAATCGCAAGATCGCAAGGGGGTGACAGCAAGAATAGTAACGTCACGGATACACATGTAGACGCCGGAAGGATCGACACGTACGTTCTTGTACCACTCAACGGCCTCGGCAGGGAATCCCTCTCCCTGGATATGGTCCACCAACTCATCCCTGATCTTCGCAAACGCCTCTTCAAACTTGGCACGTTTGGCAGCTTTGTCGGACATTCTGGTCACAGTTACGAGCTCGTTCTGCGAATTCGCTTTGAGAGCGGCAGGGGTGGTGGGCAAGGGCCGGGGAGTGGTAGACGAGATCGCCATCGGAGGACGCGGGGAGGGGATGGGTCGCAGTCGATTAGATCGAGCGGTATTAGTAGCAGGATCGCAAGGAGGCGTTACAAGAGACGGTCGAGCAGCAGTCGAATTCGAGGTGGATTCAGGCGCAAGGGAGGCGAGGAGTCGACGATGCCGATTCCCGTGTTGGACGACGAATCGATATAGAGATCGGGTGGACGCAGAGAGATTGGGGGTCGCAATGGTGGAATACGGAGATCGGGGTAAGCGTTTCGAGCGAGGTCAGTCGGGCTTTATGAGCAGCAAACGAATGGCCAGCGTACCTGAGGTCACCGTCGAGAGTCGTCCGAGGTGGGTGGCCGCAACAGAAACCCGCCGCCGTCAAATCTCGAACCATCCCGAGTCCTGATTGGCTGATCGTAGCCTGTTGCGCTAATCTCTCCACCAATCGGATATGGTGTAACGGCTAACATTGCCGCCTCTCACGCGGCAGCTCGGGGTTCGATTCCCCGTATCCGAACTATTTTGCTCCTCGCATTCTGGGGCCAATTCCGACATTAAAATCGACTCGGAATCAGGTTTCGGCTCGACTCCCCCGACTCTGTCCTGTGGGACGGTACTCAGTGTGTCAAGTGCGTGCACAGAATCAGAATCCGATTCTGGAGGCAAAAGCGATTCTGGAGTCGCTTCGCATCGATTCTGGCTTTTCCGCGATTCCGATCCTGCCAGAATCAAAACTAGATCGTTTTTTGAACGAAATTCTACACTAGTTCAATGGAGGACGAGCAATCGAGGAGTGACGGAGAGCTGTCTGGCCTAAGGCCGACGGCTCATCGCCTGCTTCTTGCTCCATTGACAAGCTCCCATCATCCCCGGATCTCTATTGGAGCGACTCCAGAACCAACCCAGAATCGTAGGTCTGACCACCAATAGTACTTCTGCGAGCCTCTGTAGCCATGTGTAAACGATGGACTCCGGCAGATTCCAGGTGGCAGCCACCAATCAGTGCTCAACGTTGCTTCGACGATTCGGCGTTTGTCTGCGCCACCCGACACAAACTATGCTATCGACCTGAGGAATCCCTGACACTCTTTCATTCTCGTCGTCGATCGCGTATGGTCATCATCTTCTGGAATTTGAAAATAGCTGCGTCACGTTCAGGTGGTATTAACCTGCTTCCAGGGCGGAGGAGTGTGAATTGTGAGGGAGGTTGCGGATTACTGATGCTGTCTCTACTATCCAACTTCCCTGTTGTGCTGAGAGCTTGTTGTAGCCCCTGAGACACGAAGGCGACACGCATTGGTTTCCGATCGATTCCGAGATCTGTGTTTGCCGCCATTCACCATGATGCTGAGTCTTCAAAGCGATACATCTTCCTGCATAGGACGCCACTGAATAACACCCCAGATGATGAGAACCCGTCTCATCAGCCAACTTAGGAAACATATGTGGCCCTGTCACTGTGGAGTGTGATGATTTAGAGGAGGGGTAATAGTAACTTGGTTCCTCCAGCTTCCTTGACTGACCGTCAATTTCTAGGAGCAAGAGTCGCAGAATCAATGCAGCTCGATCATACCATCACCTACGAGCGTATTTACTGACTGATTTAACCAAGAAGGGCATCAACTGAGGAGCTCCAGTCTATTCGGACCACCCCGCGCCCAGTTGTATTGGGTCGTATGCGCACCCGTCTTGAGACATTGAAGCTGGGCTGGCTCCTATGCACCATACTGGTGGGTGCTCAAAGCGATACATAGTTTCAGATCAGACGCCACGGGACAAACACACCAGATGAGAGCCCGTCGTGTCGTCTCATCGGTCAACTTACGACACGTATGTGGCCCTGTGACTATCGAGTGTAATGATTTGGAGGAGGCCAAATAGTAGCTTGGTCCGCCTAACCGCCTTGACTAGACCTCCAATTTGCAGCAGCGAAAGGCGCGAGATGAAGCTCGGTCATTCGATTGCTTACGTGTGTATGTCTTGACTTTTTCACAAAAGAAGGCTTTGGCTGAGGAGCTTCAGTTCACTCAGACCTACCAGCGCCCAGTTGTATTGGGTAGTGTGCGTACCCGTTCTGAGACACAAACTTTCTCCTTGATGACCGACCTATTACTAGGCTCGCAGTTGACTTGTCACTAACCGGCTTCCGAAAGCGAAGTTCACGCCATTCACCATGATGTTGGGTGTTCAAAGCAATACAGAGTCCTTTATAAGACGCCACTAAATGAACACTCCACATGATAAGAACCCGTGGGGCCCTGTGATTGTGAGCCTGATAGTAGCTTGGTCCACCCAGCTGCCTTGACTGACTTCCAATGTTCAGCAGCGAAAGTCGCAAAATCGGTGAAGATCGGTCATTCGACCGCCTACGTACGTATTGTACGACTTACTTCACAAAGAAGGACTTTAGCTGAGGAGCTTCAGTCCACTCAGACTTACTAGCGCCCGGTGTATTGGGTCGTGTGCGGACCCGTGCTGAGACACTCACTTTTTCCTTATTGATCGACCTATCCCTACGCCCGCAGTTGACTCGTATTGTAGTGTCGCACACAGGATCCTGGTGTCTGATGACCCAACCTTTTGGCGAAGGCGAGTAGACCTATCGAACGGACGGCAGAAACTATGGAGGATAAAAACACGAGTCAATTCCATGGTTTGGATAAATAGCGCACCAAGAAGCATCTCGAGACTCAAACTCTACCCACAGATACCTTTGCCACATACTCCTCTCCAGCCATGCGATTCATCAGCTTCTTGCTGTCGTTCCTAGCGCTTTTGACTTGTGTCGCAAGCCTCCCCGCCGCGGAGCCCTCCACATCGGGGGGAGCGATCTCTCAAAGGGGTGGCGACGGCACCACCGACGTCGATCTAGCTGCTCGACAAGGCCCAGCGATAGCAGCTGGTATTGTCGCTGAGGGCATCATCGGTCTTGTGGATAGTATTTTGCAGATGATTGAGGATGATAAAGGAGTAAGTACTATCAGCGTTCTCTCATGTTTTTCATCCTCTCACTACCTGAGTGATGTTAGGCACGCTCGGAGTATACACAGGACTTTATCGATTTGGCCAGGAAGGAATACCCAAGCTATAACTGGGTCATTTGTCATACTAAACACTCTTCGTCCTTTGACGGCGCTCAAGGCGAAGATTGGGACCATGACCACCAGGAGTTCYCTGTTTCCGTTGGAACGATTGGGTAAGAAAGGCACATTCTCTTTAAGCTCATCCCAGACGTCAATATTTCTTGTCAGATACGAAATTTACTGGTTCAAGTCTGGGACCTTTGTGCGCGAAGGAGACGGAGGGTTCCTCAACGTAAGTCCGTTCCATTAGTCAAACGCATTCTTCACTTAAAGCTAAATTCGACTCGTGGACCAACAGTGGGCCTACGGCGGCAATGTTCTCGACAGGACGGATAACTCGGGCTCGAGTATCGTCCGTTTTGGCACTTTGTAAGGCTGAACGACATGTACCTTCCATTTCTATACAACTTCTCTTCATCGGATTGTCGTGTGTATGTGTTTGTATGCTCCAGTATAGTCTGTTTTTTTGCTAGCCTCTGTACATTATCTCGGACGATGGGCCATGGGGCAGCCTAATTCCTAGTTTTTTGTTGAATTAAATTTTGGTTGTCGCAGAAGATTCGTGGCTGACACTTCAGGGAGGGGTGCGTGGGTGCTCTGTGTCTCAAGCGCTATAACAAGCGCTCACCACACGAGCCAGCAGGTTGAATTGTGGGCGCAGTGACAGAAATGGTATTAGTATTCCGCATTCTCCCTTGTAATACGCACTCCTCGCCCTAGAAGCAGGTTTATACCATCTGAACGTAACACCGCTATCTTCAAAGTATGACAATGATGACTAAGTGCAATCAAAGGCGATAAAGTATAAATGTCAGGGACTCCTCAGATCGATAGCATTATTTGTGTATCGTGGCGCAGGCAAATGCTCATTCGTCAAAGCAACCTTGAGCGTTCATTGGTGGCCACTAGTTGGAATCCGATGATACAGAAAAAGCCCTGAAACCTCGCTTGCCCAGTAGACAGACATCAGAATCAGCGCTCAAGGTTGCTTTGACAAATGAGCGTCTGCCTGCGCCACCTAAAGCAATTAATGCTATTGACCTGAGGGGTCCCTACCGCTTATACTTATTGTCTTTGATCGCGGCTACTGTCATCATCCTTTTACAGATAGCCGTGTCACGCTCAGATGGTATTAGGTTACTTCCATGGCGAGGAATGCGTACTAAAAGGGAGAATGCGGATTTATAATTCAATTTTGTAACTATCCCTACTATTCAACCTGCTGGTTCGTGTGATGAGCGCTTGCCGTAGCACCTGAGACACGAGGGCAACACGCATTGGTCTCCGATTGACTCCGAAAGCTAGGTTCGATGCCATTCGCCATGATGTTGGGTGTTCAAAGCGATGCATAGTCCTAGATAGGAAGTAATTAAATGAACGGCCCGGATGACGAGAACCCGTCGTATCGTCTGATCAGTCAACCTTTGGCACCTATGTGACCTTGTGACTGTGGAGTGTAATGAATTAGAGGAAGCCTAATGGTAATTGGTTCCGCCTAGTTAGCTTGATTGACCTCCAATTTGCAGCAGCGAAAGTCGCAAAACCAGCGAAGCTCGACTATTACACCGACTTTGCGCATACTTCTTGACTTGTCCAACGAAGAAGGACTTAAGCCAAGGAGCTTCAGCCCACTCAGACTCACCAGCGCCCATTTGCGTTGGATCGTGTTCGTACCCGTCCTGAGGCAGCAACTTTCCCCTTGATGATCAACCTCCCTTGGCTCGCAGCTGTCTTGCCACGCATCGGCCCGAAAGCTGAGTTTCCAGCGTTTACCATGATGTTGGGTGTTCAAAGCAATACACAGTCCCAAGTAAGGCGCTACTGAATGAACACCCCAAGTGATGAGAACCCGTCGTATCGATCGGCTTACGATAAACATATAACCCTGTGACTGGAGTGTAATGATTCGGAAGGGGCTTAATAGTAACCTGGTCCAACTGACTGCCTCGACTGAGCTCCATTTTGCAGAGTGAAGCTCGATCATTCCACCGCACACGCGCGTGCTTTATGACTTATTTAACAAAGAGGGAGCTTAGCTGAGCTTCAGTTCACTCGAGCTCACTAGCGCCCGGTTGTATTGGGTCGTGTGCGGACCCGTGCTGCGACACCAACTTTTCCTTATTGATCGACCGAGCCTCAGGCGCGCAGTTGGCTCTTATTGTAGTATCACACGCAGGATCCTGTTGTCTGATGACCCAACCTTTTGGTAGAGGTTAGTAAAAGTATCGAGCAGACGGCAGAAAATATGGATGAAAAACACGAGGCAAATTCATATTTCGGATATATAGCGCACCAAGACGCATCGCAACACTCAAACCATACTCCTCTCCAGCCATGCGATTCATCAACTTCTTGCTGTCGTTCCTAGCGCTTTGGACTTGTGTCGCGGGTCTCCCGGCGGCGCAACCCTCTGAGGGGCCTACGCCTCGGACCGTCGTGACCATTGGGGGCGGCGACGGTGAACCTATCACTTTCCCTGCGGGGAGATCGATCTCTCAAAGGGATGGCGACGGGACGACCGATGTCGATCTAGATGCTCGGCAAGGCCCAGCCATAGCAGCTCGTATTGTCGCTCAGGGCATCATCAGTCTTGTGGAAAATATTTTGCAGAGGATTGAGGATGATAAAGGAGTAAGTGCTATAAGCGTTCATTGTCTTCTTTCATCCTCTCACTGCGGAAGTGATTTTAGGCACGCTCGGAGTATACCCAAGACTTTATTGAATTGGCCATCGCGCAATACCCGAACTACAACTGGGTCATTTGTCATACTAAACACTCTACGGCCTTTGACGGCGCTCAAGGCGAAGATTGGGACCATGACCACCAGGAGTTCCCTGTTTTCCTTGGAACGATTGGGTAAGACAAGGACATTCTCTTTGAGCTCACCCCAGACGTCAATATTTCTTGTCAGATACGAAATTTACTGGTTCAGGTCCGGGACTTTTGTGCGCGAAGGAGACGGAGGGTTCCTCAACGTAAGTCCGTTCCATTAGTCTAACGCATTTTTTCACTTACAGCTAAACTCGAATCGTGGACCGATAGTGGGCCTATGGCGGTAATGTTCTCGACAGGACGGACAACTCGGGCTCGAGTATCGTCCGTTTTGGCACTTTGTAAGGCTGAACGACATGTACCTTCCATTTCAATACAACTTCTCTTCATCGGATTGTCGTGTGTATGTGTTTGTATGCTCCAGTATAGTCTTTTTTTTGCTAGCCTCTGTGCATTATCTCGGACGATGGGCCCCGGGGCGGCCTAATTCCTAGTTTTTTGTTGTGTTGAATTTTGGTCGTTGCGGAAGATTCGTAGTTGAAACTTCAGGGAATGGTGCGGGTTCTCTGTCTCAGGCGCTATAACGAGCGCTCACCACACAAACGAGCAGATTGAATTGTAGGTTCGGTGAAAGAAATAGATTTAGGTCCGCTTTCTCTCTTGTAATACGCACTCCTCGCCCTGGAAGCAGGTGATACTATCAGAACGCGACACGGTTATCTTCAAAGGTGGACGATGATGACACTAGGTGCAATCAAAGACGATCAAGTATAAATTTCAGGGACTCCTCAGGTCAATACATAGCACTATTTGTGTTCGGTAGCGCAGGCAAACACTGATTCGTCAAAGCAACCTTGTGCACTGATGAGTGGCTACCACTTGGAATCCGATGATACAGAAAACGCCCTGAAACCTTGCTTGCCCAGTAGCAACTACCAATCAGCGCTCCAAGTCGCTTTGACGAATCAGCGTTTGCCTGCGCCACCAATCATAAATAATGCTATCAACCGCAGGAGTCCCTGACGGTTATACTTTATCGTTTTTGATCACGGCTAGTTTCACCATCGTCCTACTTTGAAGATAGACGTGTCACGTTCAAATGGTATTGCCTTGCTTCCACGGCGAGGATTGTCTATTATGAGGGAAAATGCGGACTACTAATTCAATTTCTTTAACTGTCACTACTATTCAACCTGCTGGGTTGTGTGGTTAAGCACTTGTTATAGCGCCTGAGACACGAGGGAGACACGCATTTGTTTCCGATCGATTCCGAAAGCCAGGCCTGATGCCATGCATCAAGGTGYTGTGTTGAAATCAATACATAGTCCTAGATAAAACGTAAATGAATGCACACTCCCGATGATGAGAGTCTGTCGTTCACCCCATATAGTCGACTTGTGACACGTATACGACCCTGTGACTGTGCTATGTGATGACTCAAAGGAGGCCTCGGAGTAACCTAGTCCACCTAACTGCCTTGACTGAATTCCAATTTGCAGCAGCAAGAACCCCAAAATAAGTGAAGCTCAATCGTTCCAGCGCCTACGTGCATATTTCCTGGCTAATTTAACAAAGCAGGGCTTCAGCTGAGGAGCTTCGGTCCACTCGGAGCTTACCAGCGCCCAGTTGTATTTGGTCATGCACGCACCCATCCTGAGATACTAGCTTTGTCCTTGATGCCCGATCTATCCCTAGGCTTATAGTTGACTTGTCGTGCGTCAACTTCCGATTGATTCCGAGAGCTGGTTTTGATCCCGTTCATCATAATGTTGAGCCTTCAAAGGAAAACATAGTTCCATGAGACGCGAATGAACACCCCGGAGGATAAGAATCCGTCGTGTCATCCAGACGGTCAACCCCTGACAGATTGCGAACGTGTGACTGTGGCATGTAATGGTTCTGAGGAGGCCTAACGGTGTCAGTGTTGTTAACAGTAGCTGGGTTCACTTGCCTGACCTCGGATATGCAGCAGCAAGACCTGCAAAAAAAGGGAAGGCTCGACCATGCAGCGACTACGCGCATATCTCTCGACTGATTAAACAGAGAAAGCCTTTAGCCGAGCAGCTTCAGTCCACTCGGACTTAACAGCGTCAAGCTGTATCGGACGGACATGTGCATACCCGTCCTGGGACACTACCTTTTCTCTAATGATCGACCTATCCCTAGGGTCGCAATTGATTTGTATTGTAGTGTCACACGCGGGAAGGTGTTGTGTGATGAACCAGGCTTCTGGTGAAGGCTAGCAAATGTATTGCACACATGGCGGGAAATATTGGAGATGAAAGGCATGCGGTTTGGACTTATGGCTCACCAAGACGCAAATCAACACTCTAGCTCTAGACGCAGGTGCCTTTGACACATATTCCTCTCCAATCATGTGGTTTACAAGCTTCTTGCTGTGATTCCTCGAGCCTTTGGCACGCGTCGCCAGCCTCCCCGTGGCGCAACACTCCAAGGGACCTACGCCTCCGACCATCTTCCTGACCATTGGGGGCGGCGAGGGTGAACCTACCACTTTTCCTCCTCCCACATTTGCAGGGACGACGTCTGAAAAGGATGGCGACGGCACGATCGATTATGAGGTTTGGTTGTTGTTCTTGTATCCTCTCACTGCCTGAATGATTTTAAGGCATGCGAGAAGTACACCCGAAACTTCCAGCAAGCAATACCCGGGTTACAACTGGGTGGTTTGCCACGTATCACACTCCAAAGTCTTTGACGGCGATCGAGGCTAAGATTGGCGTCATGACCATGTGGAGCTCCCTGCCCTCTGTGGACTTCAAGCTCATCCCACACGGTAACATCTCTTGTCAGATACGAAATTTGCTGGGTCAAGTCCGGGACTTCTGTGCGCGAAGGAGACGGAGGGTCTATCAACGTAAATTTATTCCACTAGCCTAGCTTGTTCTTCACGTAGAACTAAATTCAAATGTTGGACCCAACAGTGGGACTACGAGGGCAATGTTCTCGACAGGGACGACAGCTCAGGTTCGAGTACCGTTATTTTTGGCCCTTTGTAAGGCTGCATGTCGTGCACCTTCCAATCAGCTTCTCTTCATTGTATTTTCTTGTGCGTGTGCATATGTGCTCCAGTGGAATCCTTGTTTACTCGCCTCTGTACCTTTTTTCAGACGATGGGCTCTGGGGCGGCCGAGTCCGTATTTCTGTGTCGAGTGATGTTTGACTGTCGCAAAAGGTTCGCGGTTGGCCTTATCTCTTTAGCGATTTCACCGCTAGCACCACAGCATGCATTTCATAGTGGCTATGTATAATCTGTGTCTAGCGAGCGTAGAGCAGCGGTAGTGGTGCAGAGCGCCTTGTGCGCTCTTACGACTTGACCAGAGCCTTCCTCAGTTAGAGCCCGAGATGAGCAGCGATGTGTAAGCGGGCTCGCACTGTGCAAGTGCCCCTTATCATGTCGGAAACTCCCATTGACTGTCTTGCACAAGTCTGAGCCACGCTCCAGGCGGGACATGGGTGCTTCGGCGATGATCCCTCGCTGTGTCCAGCGATGCGGCGACTTGCGAGATGGGCGGCGCGCATGAGAGAGGATCACGTACCACCTAGTCGCTAAGTCGGAGATTTTAACCTATCGCTCCATTCCTCGGCGAGATCTCCAATCATATCATATTATGTTTCCCTCAACGAATTTTTACAGTCATCTGGGATACATGTCATGATCCACCCGTTCGGGTATGGTGTAAAGGTAACACGCCCAATAACTTCCGCCACGGAACAAATGGCTCTCGAGGTTCGATTCCTCGTACCCGAATACGTTTTAGGTGCAGAGTCTACGGACGGATTTTCACTTGCACTCGATCAATTCCTCGCTGAGACGTCAGGAATAGGTTTGACACGCATTTATCTGCAACGCAACGCTCAGCATTGAGCCTGGCAACAAGACTCGAGACGGTCAGCGCCCAACCAGCACTCACCACTGCAGCTGCCCGTTCCCCATTCACACCGAAAAAAAGCTACTAAAGCTGGCATCCTGTGCGGGTGCAAAACCGTTCGGTCTCGAGCACCGGGAATCAAACCTTGACTAGTGACTTCCACCAGCGACCAAGGAATACCTTCATCGCTTTGCTTGGTGTTATGCTGCCTTTACACTATGCCCGAGGTGATAGACAATCAGCCAGTGATAATAAATCTGATCGTTTCCAAGGCGTAGGTGGTTGAGAAAAGGAATTGGAAATAGCGAGTTCGTGGCTAAACGACAGTCTGAACTTTAACAGAACCCTATCGTTCTTCAACTACAGAAGCAAACCATTATTGTCCCTCCGGAACGCTTGCTTCTTGATGAGCTCGTCCACCATGCTGCCGTCTTCGAGCTGATTGGCAACGGTGGTCAGGTCTATAACGATATTTAACGGAAACGTCCTGGAAGAGAGCCATTGAGAATAGCAAAGAATTGGGAATTAAAGGAGACAAACGTTACAGAGTGAGTTTTTTTATAGGCATAGCCTGACCCATAACTGATGGCCGAGAGGGCAGCGGAGAGATCCGGACAAAGTCCTTCCGGAATTCTCATGACCGACTCGTCTTCGAAAACTTAATTTTAGCTGACAAGATACTGGAATAGAACTTAGACTTGGGTTCCGAAGGTCAAAAGAAGCCACGAAGCGGGAAGTAGGATCCACCGACATTTCGTTGGGGTTTGAATGGGCAAGTGGAACCAAAAAATCCAGTTAGCACATGGTTCATTATCTCCATCGTCATCCATAGTTAAAGATTTGCGACTCCTGGCGGATTCAAGGCACGGGGAGTAGGTTGCACCGACAGTTCCTTGGGGTTCTCGCGAAGACAGGTGTGTACGAATCCACTCGGAGAACAGTTCGTCCGTTCTCCATACAGGGGATGTGAAGGAACTTCTCTCTTATGGTCACTAACTTGACATACGGTCCTAAGCGAAGCTGCAAACATGGAAAGAAGACCTACAGATAGTTGAATGGGAGAAGGAGCGAAAGTTTGAACACTCCGATGTCTTATGTTGGCGGTATAGCGCCCCAATTCTATCTAGATTCTGATCTATGACCGAGATAGGCCCCAATTCCATTCGAAGATTTCGGTAGTTGATTTTAAGTGCTCGAGGTATAATAAGGGAGTCATTGCGATATCTTCAAAACACCGCTCACCCGCGACTCCTCTATTAACATTCGAAATCATGTCTTACGTCTCTCCCTTCATCGACCCACAGCAGTACATTATTAAGGTGAATGATCTTGCCTCGGAGGCTATCCTCGTCAACGATTGGATTCTTCGTGTAATCCACGAGACAGCCGACTTTACTGGGGAACATTCGTCCAACTTTTCAATCCTCAAAGTCTTTTTGGATCAATTCAATGAGGTATGCCCATTTCTGAATGAACGCTCGCACCTACTTGACATCGCTCATTATTCAACCTAGAATTGGATCAAGCTTTTCCAAGATTCCAGAGATGCTGCGTCGTCCGTCTCAAACTGGTTGCAACGTGCGGTACGACCATCCTTTACTGCAGCTCGCTTGACTAGAACGCTTTGATTCGTCCAGGACTGGACAACGCCTACCTAACTATGATTGATATGATCGCAAGACGCTAAGGATGTTGCTTCTGCGTTCGATGAATTTATCAATGTCAGTAGATCCTTCTCCGATTCACTGAGCTTTATCGATGAACAGCTTACGCTTGCTGCATAGGAGGAGTCTCCGAGTGGGAAATACAACTTGCATGACGTTCCTGGACCCAAGAATGCGTTCAAAGAAATTGAAGGCTTGGTATGTCGTGCGTATTTCTCTGCAGGGATACGTAGTCTGAGCTAGTCCCAACCGGTGATTCAAGAGGGGAAACATGTCATTGCGGTTCTGGAAGGGGGCGACTGGGAGAAGGGGGTGGAGGTGAGTCTATTCCCAATGCCGTGCTGGAGTGAAAAAAACTCAGCGCGATATCATGTAGGATCTCAAGAAGGACTTGGCTCAAGTTCAGAGCGGTATCGAAGAGGTTTCGGGCGCGTTAAAGAACTACGCGACCAAGCTTGAAGCCCGAGGCGCGTGAGACTCTAAGCTGGAGCGTACGCAGTTGCCTGTACTGCCCGCCCGTGACGACCTGTAATATTGACTGTATCATGTCGCGAGTTGCATAGATGCGTGTTCTAATGTCGCCGAATGAGGTTGAGTACATGGAGGCTGTCTTTTTTAGTTGAATTGTTATTATTCGTGCCAGATTCTCATCCAAATTTTGGTCATATGAACGTGGAAGGGCTGTAGTCTAGAGTCCGATGACTATGGCAACAATAGTGTCGCAAAATTCAACACTGATGCAACCTTGAATTTGCAGATAAAGTTACGTGCAACTTCAGTCGCCGACACTATTTTTGCCATACAATGATAGCTTGGATTCTCAAACAGCCTCAAGGTGTGCATCCTGTTGATTTTTAGCACCTGAAGTTGAGGCAGTACTAACAGTTCCTGCGTTTCATCTATTCGAAGAGCTTGATCATGGTAGTAATCATCGGGCTACGATGCCATACTAGACAATCTCAGGTTTCCGAGTATGTCACGCACTGTGGGCCACTGCCAATTGATTGAGTCGATCCCTTAGGCCGCTTTCTTGGTGTCCTGCTCCTGTGTAGACACTGTGATCCGATTTGTTGCTCCCACCGATGTATCTGTGCCATACACCGTCTTGCTATTCTTTTATTTCAATGGTCCACATTAAATCTATGCTCAACGTGTCATAGTTGGTACCGGGGGTCGACTGCATCGTCCGAGGTATTCTGGAAGAGAATTGACAAGAGAGCCGCATGCCTAGTGGGCTCGAACCAGCCGCTACTGTGATAGAGGCTGAGAAAATGTGGCCGGGGGGCGTGGCGATAGGGATTACTCCAGTGGTGCCAATACCTGGGCACACAACCTTTTCTTTAATTTCTACCTACTACACCTTTGAACCGGCACTTTGGAGACTGGCTCGAGTCTAGCATGCCCGTACTAAGCCAGATATGTTATCCATCTGGAGCCCGATGCGTTTTCAAGATCGTCCAAGTGATAGAAATGACGTGGATAAGTGCATATAAATCAATTAGCGCAACACAAGAAAGGTTATCTCAAGGACTAACGTTATAAATCCAAGGTAAAGTCAGGCTTGACGCTGGAGTCGGGAATTGAGGCCATCGCTGACTGAACGGTCTGACTGTGTTCGAGCTTGCCTAGAATTTGCGAATACGACGAGCGTAGACCCGATCCCCTGAGTTCTTCGTCCATCCATTTTTATCATCATGAGGAGAAGACGCCCCGAAAAAATGGGCGAGATAAGTGTGATGGCCCTGGGAGGAGAGTTGAGATTGAAACGAGAGGACAATTTTGTGAATGCAAACTTACGCAGTGAGTATCCCGTACTTGTCCTGGATCTGAGAGTGCCATCATCAAACGACCGCTTTACACATGAGAACAACCATGTTACTGTTGAATCGAGAATGCGGGTAAGACGTACTGGAAAGCCAGGGATGTAGACCAGCATATCAAGGAAGCGTCCGACTAGTTTCAATTGTGGTAATTACTCCTTCAGCTTTGGTTTCGTTGGAAAGTCTGCTCTAACTCACCGAACAGGGAGATATAGTAGACCCCTCCCTCCCTCCGCATGATGCTGAGCAAGGTGCTGTTTTCCCTCCGATATCGTACAAAAAGCGTGTACAATCCCAGGCAAAACACCACTAAAGCACGTGTGTTTGAATGCGTTGTCAAATATGCCGTCGACGGTTTCAAGAGGTTGGAACAGACGTACGAGTTGTACCAGCAGCAGAGAGGTACCCTAGTACAGCTATATATTGGTCGTCCACCGGTCCAAAGGCGAACGTGCATTGAAATCCGAGACGGTTTGGGAGTGATTCATGAGTAACTGTCAACAAGGAGATAAGCGGAACAAGGCCTGCGGGTCCCCAATCATGTGTAATGAGCCAAACCTTTGATTGAGGCAGCCGAAAGAATGGATAGGACAGTAACGGGACCTGTAAAAAGCTGTCGATACGAATAGGAAGCGAGTGGACTCAGCATCGAAGGGATGCCTTCATTGGGATGTAGATGTACCAAGTATGTGACCATTATACAGACCAGAGCTCGCCGACTGGAACCCACGAGAGCATACAGGCAAATCACCAGCGAAACTGACCGAGTTAGAAGACAGAAGTAGTTAGTGAGCGTCAAGTCAGCTCAAATTAAATCCTAGACCTTCTATACAGTGTCTTGCGGCTAGCAGTATGACTGTGAGGAACATGTATCATGCCGTGAGGGTRATCAATCAATCCAATGTTCCTGAAACTACCAGAATGGCTCGCGAGCTCACCGTTTGCAAGGATTTGTAAAGTTCGGCAAGTCTGAGAGGTGAGGGCATAGAYCCAGAAGTCAGTTTCAAAAAGAATGACCAGATCCCAGCAACGAGCTGGTCGACCTGACCTTTGCATCCCATGGGGATGTGTAAATGCGAAGTTCCACTGCAAAGCGAAGGAGTTGATGAATCGATCCGAGTAGCTGAGAGCTCACAGAATAGGTGACCTACGCGGCATGAAAGCAAAAAAAAAGATAGAAGAGAGGTATATCGGATGAGGAGGTATAGCACCTTTCCAAGATTCCATCGTCTCGACCAGATTTCAATCACCTTCGTTCCACTTAGAATAAGACAGTAGGGGGGAAAGTGGATGAGACGTACATCTTCATCGAATGTCGTCAAAGTATAATACATCTTGTAGAAGGTAAGCGAATGCCATTCAAAATGCTTGGGCTATCGCACAAATGCCACTGCCGCCGATACTGCGTTGCATTACTGAGTATTCATGATGTGGAATATGAATAGCTTAGAGCTCACATTGAAAATACTATTCAGCACTCATTATTAGCACTTCCTCGACAAATTGACGAACAGGTTAGTACCTGGTATATCGTTTCATCAACCAGATCTGTCGTAGGCGAGTTTGTTGAAGACATCAGTTAATGGGATGAGAGAGCGAGAAGATGGATAGGAACACGGGAATCTGGCTATTTATTAACGCAATCTTTGGGGGCTTCCCTAGTATCCTCATCAAATCGATAAGCTCGAATGGGCACAAACAGTAGACATAAGATCTCGCCAGTTTACAATGCAATAACGTTGGGAATAGAGATCTATTGGCGCTTTTCTTCAGCCCTTGTGCTATTTTACCGACCAACATCAGAAGTTTGATGGGAACCGTCGAACAATGTCTTGCGCACCTAGTACCGCTAGGTATCTCCCTTCGCTGCCCACTGCAGCTCAATCAAAATCGAACAAGACTCGCATGTTATGATAAGCGTCAGAAGGAGATTGGTAACATTCGTCAACTTGACGACCCCGACCTCGGGCACCGCAAAAGATGTTGTTCGGCATCAGATCATGGCCAAACACAATAAGCATCCACCGGATGGGAGCTGTTCGATCACAGCTTCAATCTTCTGCTGCGCGCCTGCAATTTTACGGCGACTACGTCCATCACCGGCTTCCGAATGCGTCTGGTTGCGTTCAAGAAGCTGTGCAAACGGTACGCAATCATGCACTCTCTCCATGACCACCATGATCATCTCTCCAACAACGCGTTCGCAGAAGATGAGTTCGGGAGCGGGCTCAGCGTCGTATAAGAATCGATGTGCGGTAGAATTATAGCGTTCTGTCAACTTGACGGTGACCTCAGTGGCTCCAGATCCGTTTAACGACCCAGTGGTCCTAGTCGTCGCCGCCGGTGACCGTTGCAACATACTTGGGTGATGGTGTTCCCTTCCCCAAATCTTCGAAAGAACAAGTCTTTTCTCCCGTCTCGCTCGAAACATGGCCGCTGTACATCAGCTTTTGTAGGGAGGCAGTAGGATCGACGGGCGTTGGGCTGAGAAAAACGGTGGGGACGAGGCTACTTCTATCCACAACAATATCGTCGGAGACGCTCTGAATGTCCCGGCAATGCCTGTGGGTCTCCAGACGGCACTGGGTTAGAGATTCGATTACGCGAGCGAGCGTGACGACGTCCTTTGAATAGCAGGCTCCTGTCAAGGAAGGACGCTCGAGGGAGAGTAGAATGTCGCAAAAATCGGTACGGCAATCAAACGGCATCCAACGCGTTCGAACGCGAGCCGAATGATTTGCCGTGTCAACAAACCCTCAAGCCGTCGCAACGTGGTTCCAACCTGCGTTCCAGGCGCCGTCGGACCCCCGTTGATTACCCGAAATAGAGCAATTGCCCCCTATTACCGGCCCTTCGACGCTAATTTGG
>SDEE01000463.1:0-39470 GCA_004126415.1 Candolleomyces aberdarensis | reverse complement strand
AACATCGACACCTTGCCGTCTACTTGTCCACCTTTGACATTCGACGACCCTCGTTCATTCTTATCGAAGAATTAGAGCATCTGAGGTACACCATAACACTTATCACTGATCCGGTCTCTGCCTTGTCCATATTTCTCGTCATTCTCCTCGTCTTCCAGGTCGTACCTGACCATGACTGCTACTTCCAGACCAATGGAAGAGCAGGCCGTTTTGACCAGGGCATCGTTTCCCTTCAGAGCACCAGCGAACTTGACGAGGTCCTTCTGGAATTTCGGGTTGATTGGATATTGGTACAAAAGTCCGAAGCCCAACGCCCCACCGTTCGGTAGGATTTGAGGGTTGGATATCAGATCGAGCAGAGCACTCTTGAGAGACGTCAAAGTATCAGAGAGAGCCTTCGGGATGGGTAGGTCACTGTCAGCGAGGTGGAGATTGTATGTGAGGGTGATCCGATATCCAGCTTCGACGGGTAAGACCTCGTGTTCGATGTCGCTGTAAAAGGCGGCGAAAGCGATCTGAGGAGCCTTCGTCTCGGGGTGGAAGACAAGCTTAGAAGAGTCGAAGTTGAAGAGCGACCCATCCTTGCCGAGTAGGAGATTTCCACCGGTATGGGTAGTGGGGAGTACGACGACAAGGCTGGCGAAGAGCTTCTCGCTTCGAGGAGTATCGACGTGAGGCTTGAAGAAAGACCCAGGACCTTCATGTCACAAACGATAGGAATACGTGAGGCGAGGCCGACAATGATATACAGAGACAGGCATACCGTATATGTTCAACTTATATAGCTGGGGCTCGAGCTTCAACGTGTTCTTCTCGTAGTGAAGAAGCTGATCATGAACCGTTTCCATGATACCGGAGCGAGCAAGATCGAATTGAGCAGAAAACTGGGTGACGTCCAGCTTCCAGGCCTTGCGATAGCTCTCGTCGAGAACGTCTTGGCTGCCCCGACCGAACGTTGCCTGCTGGCACGCTTCCACAAGCGTCTGAATGTCACCATCCTGCAGAACACCATCGGTGAACGAAAGGAAGCTTCACAAAAATCATTTAAAGGCAGAGGTAAAGAGAAGAAAAAATTGATTGAAATACCCGGAGTCTGAAGCACTACCTTTACAGTAGAATAGCTTTCCTGCAGACGTCTCCAGAGGGAGTGTCCCGGTACAGAAATTCGGGGCTACAAGGCTCTGGACCTTGGCCTGAAGCTGCTCAAGCTCGACACTAGAGGTTTTTACGGAAGGCTGAGAGGTGGTGGTAGACATCGAGCGGTGTTCGGTGGTATAAGCCAGTGAATATCGCAGTAGACAGTAGGGGTGATGTGTCGCCCTCAAGCTGGACAGGGCTTATATCCTTGCGACGGAGTTAGAAAATGCCCCATTCTTGCTTGTAAGATTAAGTTCGCCAGACACGCGAGTCCTTGTTCGAAGTGCTGACTCGATTTCGAAGTCTGGAAGCCATCGAGTGAGTCAAGCTTGCAGCAGGGTCGGCTGCCAATATAGTAATATATCGAGACCCCTTACTTCGGTTGTTAGGGTAAGATCATCATTATCAAAGCAATTGCAGCCAATTCCCACGAGCGGCACGCCTCCTTCCGACTGCGAGCTCGTCCATGGCGCTTTTCTTCCTTTTCTCTTCTCATATCCTCATATGGATGCGGCCATTATCCTACACACGCTTCAAGGCGACTCTGTTATTACTATGACACATCCCCACCGTCCTGCAGGACTCATCGCTCGGACGACGTCGTTCGGCAGTCGGAAAAATGSCTACGAGCACGGTACTGTTTGAATGAAGAGGGCGAAAGTAGGAAGAGATATCGACAATGTCAAAATTTTCACAAGTCAGGAACGCGCTACCACCGTGAACACATGCCCGCATACACAAGGTGTGCTGCCATTCACACCCAGACTCTCGCATCTGCCCTCCCTTTGCATTGCACTGGCAATAGCTGAAAGATGCTCCGGACGCCTCTCTGTCATCACTTTGCAGTCGCCGGAAGGACGATCTCTCCCTCTGCAGCATCTATAAATATACCAGACGACCTTCGTTTCCGCATCGCAATCGTTGAGAGACGCACACTGGATGGCATTCACTTCTGCATCACAATTCGTCGATAGATGCACTGAACGGCCAAACAGCAACAGTTATTACCACACCACAGTCCCAGCTCGTTTTTTAACGTTGGAAGGACTACTTTGCATCTAACTTGCCAGCCCACTGTTCCCGTGGTCTTCAAGATTCTAGACGGCGCCTGCAGCAGAGTCGCTCACTTTTTCTGGATGCTAACGGATAGCCCCCGCACCAAGCATTCCAGAGCTGGAGGGGGTATGTCCCTCGCCTCTGCTATTTTGACGCTTCGAGTCAAGAGGGTTTATCAACCGACTCTGAGGCCGATGGGACGAATCGTGTCCGTCAAAATCGCTGTCTCCGCCATATTCGTGATGAAGACGACTCGGAGTCGCTTCCTGACAGCTTTGCACTTGGCGAGGCCCTCCTTTACCCATGCTTCGAGTGCTGTCGATGTGGAGATCTCCGAGTCACTCTATCTTCGGGGCAGTACCCGGGGGGCAGCGCACCGCTACAGCTTCTCTTCTTCAGGCCTGACGTTTCCGATGTTGGTCAGTCCTGTAATTACTCGAAAGACTTCCGATACAACTTGATTCCTTCCTCGTGTATTGAATCCTTCCGTTCTAAAATCCTGAGCCCACAAGCTTGTATTCACACTATCAAGGGACTTTTATCTGAGATATTCAGATGATAGATTGAAATCTTGGGAGGACGGCCTCAGCGGGATGCATACACATTGGATGGTGATGATCCGTCAACAAAGAACACCGGTACGATATGATGGAACGGCATTGGTGATAGAAACACAATTTGCAAGAGAAATTACATGTATTCGAAAGCTGAAAGATTGAAGGATAACTTGAACTACACATAACAATCGTCGTCTATTCATCTGTTACACCTAAAGACTTGCCCGCTTTACGCTTCGAGTTCGGATTCAACTCGCTGCGTCACCTGTGAGCGACGCTCTGGCTTTACGCAGTAACTCCTCCCTCTTCTGCGCGGGTGGAACCTTAGTAGTGAGCACCAGGTTGCCGTAGATATGCTTGACCCAATGTTCATTCCCGTATGCAGCAAACGCAGCTTCCGTTGGAACCATACTGCTCTCAGGCGTAACCCAGAGCATCGGAAGGGTGTCCTTCTGTTTCTCGGTGCCCAAATAACCACGAATGGCTTTAGCCCCGCTGAACTTGAACGCGGAGCTGTAGCCGTCGTCGTAGACCTCCCCACCAGGGTGGACCTTATCACTGATCCAATCTCTGCCTAGATATTCCCCTTCCCTATCCTCGTCGTCTTCCTCAGGTCCGTCCGCATCTTCCAGGTCATACACGACCTTGACGGCTACATTCAGGCCAATGGAGGAGCAGGCCGTTCTGACCAGGGCATCGTTTCCCTTCAGAGCTCCAGCAAATTTGACGAGATCCTTTTGGAACTTGGGGTTGATCGGATATTGGTACAAAAGTCCGAAGCCCAACGCTCCACCGTTCGGTAAAACTTTAGGGTTGGATATGAGATCAAGCAGGGCATTCTTGAGAGATGTCAAGGTATCACAAGAGAGCGCCTTCGGGATGGGTAGGTCGGTGTCAGCGAGATGGAGATTGTATGTGAGGGTTATCCGATATCCAGCTTCGACGGGTAAGACCTCGTGTTCGATGTCGCTGTAAAAGGCGGCGAAAGCGATCTGAGGAGTCTTCGTCTCGGGGTGGAAGACAAGCTTAGAAGAGTCGAAGTTGAAGAGCGACCCATCCTTGCCGAGCAGGAGGTTTCCACCGGTGTGGGTAGTGGGGAGTACGACGACAAGGCTGGCGAAGAGCTTCTCGCTTCGAGGCGTATCGATGTGAGGCTTGAAGAAAGACCCGGGACCTTCGTGTAAATAACTGTAAGTCCTGGCCAACGATAGAATACAGAGACACGCGTACCGTAGATGTTCAACTTGTAGAGCTGCGGCTCAAGTTTCAAAGTGTTCTTCTCGTAGTGAAGGAGCTGATCATGGACCGTCTCCATGATACCGGAGCGAGCGAGATCGAACTGAGCAGCAAAATGAGTGGTGTCTAGCTTCCAGGCCTTGCGATAGCTCTCGTCGAGTACGTCTTGATTGCCACGACCAAACGTGGCTTGCTGGCACGCTTCCACAAGCTTCTGAATGTCTCCATCATGGAGGACACCATCAGCGAACGAAAGGAAGCTTCACAGAATTCATGAGAATGTGCGTGGTAAATAGTAAAAAAATCAACAAACCTAGCGTCAGAGCTGCCGCCTTTACAGTAGAACAGCTTTCCTTCGGACGTCTCCAGAGGGAGCATTCCGGTGCAGAAGTTTGGGGCTACCAGGCTCTGTACCTTGGCCTGAAGCTCCTCGAGAGCAGAGGTCACGACAGGAAGCTGAGAAGTGGTGTCAGACATTGAGCAGTGTTCGATGGTGTAAGCCGGTTGAATATCACAGTAGACAGTGGGGCTCGATGATGATGTGCCGCCTTGAGCTGGATAGGGCCTATATACTCGCGACTGAGTTATGAAATGCTCCCATTCTCTCTCGCAAGGTTGACTTCGCCAGATACATAAGGCCTCGTTCAAATCCTGACTCGAATTTTAATTCCAGACGAGCCGTCAATTATTCAAAAGCATCGGGCAAACCGAGTCAAGGAGAAGCTTGCGGAAGGGTTTCCTGCCCCAATATGGTACCTTTCGGCAAAGATACCGAGATCCTTTACTTCAATTGCAAGTCCCGAGTCAAACAACTTCGTGCCCGCCCACAGCAAAGGTTTGACTGCATGGATGCCGCACCATATTCATTGGGACCCGTGACAGCCAAGTTTCCAAATAGATGACTGAGAGTTGGCATTACCGACTTCAGAGATGGAAGTCAATGAGTGTTGAAGAGTTCGAGGGAGAGTTCGAGGCAATTGGTCTCAGCCACAGTCCAATGTTCGCGCGCTGTGTGGCTGACGTGTTGATCGGCTTCTGCCATTAAAGGAAAGCCCCGAACCAACACGAGGCATGCTCTTTAATTGGCGACGGGCCTGACTCACTGACCAGGCATGTCCTTTAGCGAGAAGGAGGTAAAGCAAGTTAAAGGTGATCTCATGGTGTGTACCTCCATATGGTCTGCGAATCACTTCATCAACTAGGATCCGTCTTTCCGGTCATGACTCGACAAACTGGAGTTCGTTAATTTCTTAAGTCTAGGTGCTTGTCATGCTTTCCGTGAGTCACCCGTCCGATGCCCCAATGCATCCAGAAGGCCAAACTTTTTCTAGAAGCTTTCGAATGTATAAAGAGGCGGATTTGGGGCGGATTTGATCGAGTACAACGCTCGCTTAGTATGCGCCAGATAGTCAAGATTCGTTTCAAATACATTCTAAAGGGTGAAGAAAAAAAATCCGACTAAGCGTCTACTTTATCTGCATCTCCACCTTCTCCAGGCTCTCCCTGCGTGGTTCCCTCCGCCTCCCTGCGCAGCAACGCCTCCCGCTCCGGAGCAGGTGGAACCTCAGCAATAAGAACCAAGCGCCCATAAGCAATACCAAAATGATGCTCGTTCCCATAAGTCATGAATGCAGCATCCGTACGCACCATCTTATTGTGAGGGGTGACCCAAAGCAGCGGAAGAGCTTTCTCCTTGGTTGACGAGTAGTCATCATCGGTGGTAGTGGTCGGACCGGAAGGACCAACGGCGGGGGTAGCACCCCGTTTCCTGAAGTAACAAGATCCGAGGTCCTCGAGAGTATAGGTATCCACATATCCACCGTGATGAGCTCGTTCGCTAATCCAATCCGGGTTTTTGTTCCTCTCAAGCCTATACTTGACTTTGACGGCAACTGCCAAACCGATGGAGGAGCAAGCCGTCCTGATAAGGGCATCGTTACCCTTGAGGGCTCCAGTGAATTTGGCAAGGTCCTGTTGATATTTTGGGTTAATTGGGTATTGGTATAAAAGACCAAATCCCAGCGCCCCGCCGTTTGGGAGAATTTTGGGGTCGGATACGAGACCGAGGATGGCGTTCTTGAGGGACGTCAACGTATCGGAGGAGAGGGCCTTCGGAATGGACATGGTCGTATCGGCGAGGTAAAGATTGTAAGTGAGGGTGATTCTATAGCCGGCTTCCACGGGCAAGACTTCGTGTTCGATGTCACTATAAAAAGCTGAGAAAGCAACCTGGGGCGCCTTCGTCCTGGGGTCAAAGACGAGCTTGGAAGAATCAAAGTCGAATAGTGATCCATCCTTGCCGAGCAGGAGATTCCCGCCAGTGTGGGCAGTGGGGAGCACGACCACGAGACTGGCGAAAAGGTTCTCGCTACGAGGAGTGTCGACATGGGGTTTGAAGAATGACCCAGGACCTGTGAAAAGTAATATTAACGTCAACATGAGGTAGCAATATAACGTGCACCACTCATACCGTATACGTTCAATTTGTATAGTTGAGGTTCCAGTTCCATAGTGTTCTTCTCATAATGAAGAAGTTGATCATGAACCGTTTCCATGATGCCTGAACGAGCAAGATCAAATTGCGCAGAGAACTGGGCAGTCTCCAGCTTCCAGGCCTTGCGATAGCTCTCGTTGAAAACATCTTGTTCGCCTCGTCCAAACGTCGCCTGCTGGCACACTTCGACAAGCTTCAAGATCTCTTCGTCTTGGGGCACGCCGTCGGTGAACGAGATGAAGCTTCACCAAACTTGTTAGGTGACTTGAATTACTGACAGGGCGGGAGATACAGGTACCTTGCATTTGAGCCGTCGCCATCTTTACGGTAAAACAGCCCGCCTTCAGAGCTGTCGAGAGGAAGTGTCCCAGTGCAGAAATTTGGCGCGACCAAGCTCTGAACCTTTGCTTGCAGCTCTTGGAGAGCTGGGTCGAGAGGCGGCCGTCGCGTCTTGGATGCAGCAGTACTACTCATTGAAAAGCGAGGCAGATAATGGGGTTGAATGGGGACCAGAATGCGCTCACGTCAACGTTTATCCTGCGTGGTTTAGTATGAAGGCTGTCAATCGCGTCGGACGACGGTCATTTAATCAAAACTGACTCGATTTTGGGCCAAAGTTCAACGTTCAACGTTCAGGTTCGCAAAGACCAGGTCCTGAGTCAAGCCGATAATTAACCTACACGGAAGGTGGATGATCACCTTGAGGCAAGTTAGCCGATAGGTGACTCTACCCGATCCCACCAGGGTTCTTGAGAGAGCTACGAATACGGAAATTAGGGTCCGATCACGATTTCGGGAAGAGATCCCAAACGATGGTCGATGCTAATGCAAAGATCCAGACGCACGGCCGCCAGACTTGAGGTGGAATGTATTTCAGGGACCTTACGAAGGGGTTGATTGCAGTGGGATATACGGATATGACAGTGAGGAGTTGAGCTACTCATGAGAACCCTAGCCAATCACGGTGCTCTCGCCGACAGCCCGAGATATCAATATTAAATGCTCATCGAGTCGATAAACAATCAACAACTCTCTGAGATTGCCCTTGAGCACGACCCAAGCGACCTGCCAGTTGGGCGGCGGAGAGGCTCTGACTAGGATTAGACCAATCCAACTGATCGTGCAAAGGAAAAGTGTGTAACAAAGGTGATTGGGAGCGTATAATAGAGAACATTGGAGACTGACAGGAATTATAGCGATGACGTGAGTCTAATGAGATGACATATCCGAATCCGAGTCCTCGTTCACCTCCTCTTCTTCGTCCCTCCCAGCATGTTCAGTCATCTCTTCCAGGCGCTTGCCGTACTTCTCCTTGAGATGCGGGAATGTAGTGACTAGCCAAGCGACCCGATCTTGAAGAGGCTCGAGTTCAGCGGTCAGAACAAGGTCGCCGTAGACATGCTCGACCATGTACTCGTTGCCATAGCTCGTGAAATTAGAGTCGGTTGTCATCATCCTCATCCTGGGCGTGACCCAGAGGATCGGAAGAGAACGGCTGCTTTTCGACCTGTAGGAGGGGTCGCGAACTCGTTGTGCACCATAAGAACGGAATATCTCGGGCAAACTCGGGCCGAACTCATCATCTCCACCGAACTCATCGTCGATAAAATCCGCGATGTACTCCTCGTTGTAGTCTGTACGTTCATAGACGACTTGGACTTTTGGCTTGATGTCAAGTCGGAGACAGGCCGCTCTAACCAGGGCATCGTTACCTTTGAGTGCGCCACTGAATTCCCGGAGATCGACCCGCTGGGGGTCGACGGGATATTTGTGTAAGAGACCGAAGCCTAACGCACCGCCCTTTGGCAGGACCTCGGGGTTTAGCATGACCTTCATCAGGGTGGCGACGAGCTCTTGGAGTGGTTTGGCTGGGACTTCTCTAGGAACCAGAGAATCAGTCTTGACGAGATGAAGGTTGTAGGTGAGAGTGACCCGATATCCGGTCTCGACAGGAGTAACCTCGTGTTCGATGTCGCTATAGAAAGCTGCAAAAGCGATCTGCGGTGCCTTCGTCTCCGGGTGGTAAACGAGGGTGGAGGAGTCGAAGTCCAGCAGCTTCCCTTCCTTCCCGAGCAGCAAGCTGCCACCGGTATGGACAGTGGGCAATACGATGACAAGAGTAGCGAAGAGGTCGTTTCCCCTGGGGGTATCAACGTGGGGCTTGAAGAATGAGCCCGGCCCTAGAAAAGCCACGGTAGTTGAATTTCTGAAATAAATCGTGAACACGATGGAAGACATACCGTAGACGTTAAGCTTGTAGAGTCGGGGATCAAGTTTCACGCCGCCTTTCTCATAATGGAGCAGCTGTTCTTGAACGATATCCATGACTCCGCAATGGATGACATCGAATTGGGGAGAGAACTGGGAGTTATCCATCTTCCATGCCTTCCGGTAGCTTTCGTCGAGGACATCTTGATCACCTCGACCGAAGGTAGCTCGCTGAGAGGCTTCAACAAGCTTCGCGATATCGGTGTCTTTGAGATTCTGGTCTGCGAAATTGATCAAACTGAGAAAAGCAACGACGGTAAGCAAGGTATACGTCTAGGTAGGGCATGATGTGACACTTCACCTTGCATCTGAACTTTCGCCCTTGCTAAAGAACACGCCTCCTTGAGAACGATGCAGAGGGAGAGTTCCTGAACAGAAGGCCGGGGTGACGATAGTGAGCACCTTCTTCTTAAGGTCTTCCACGGTCGTGATTGGGCTCGGTGCACTCATTGTGTATCGTTGAGTTAGGGGGAATGGGCTTGCTGTCGGCTATTTTCGCAATTCAGGACGAAGCTTTTATACTGCACGACGCAGTGTGAAACGGGAAAGGGCACGTAGTTGAGACCAGGACTTGATGGAGTGTATTGCGTTCGCGAACCGGTCTCCCTTATGACTCGGTTACAAGGTCGGAACCCAGCACACAACGCTTGGAGCAATGTAGTTGGAAAAGGGTCCCATTAAGCCTGATCAAGAACTCGGTGTCAGCGAGTCAAAGAATACATGCATGCATGCTCGGTTAGGGTTAGCCGCCTCGGGAGTTGAGTCACGCCCACGGCGGGCCCTTCCCTATAAGGGAAAGACCCTGCCCAAACACATTGTGCCGAGCTTCCGACCCGACTGATCGTGACCTCGTGCCCGACGCTATGCCTACATATGGGCATCCGAAGGTTCGGGCGCCGGAGACTTGGACCCGCAATACGTTGTGGTCAAATTCGCACTAAGGCTACCTTTGTGAACGCCGCACTAGATTCCCACCAAGCAGCCTGAGAAGTACTCGAGTCAGGTCCTCGCAAATCCAGGGTCATGCCCCAAGAGTTCGAAGCAGCGTTTGTGAAAGAGAACTTGGTACACGTTGCGACAACCTGGTGGATGCCTTTACCCTGAAGTGGGGAAAAAGTTTTTTTTTCGAGACGAAGCAACTGGTGGCCGAATGTGCTACCCAGGTGCTACCTGATGAAGAGGGAAGGTCAGAGCCATTGCCGAGGACAGCGTTTCACTCACATCCGAATGCACAGTGATGTCAATTTCAAAATATACAATATTTAAGAATAAATACCAAAATTCGAACAACGCATGACCAAAATGACTACCGAATAATGATAGCCCCGATGAACCAAACATTGTCTTGTCAAACGTCACTCCTCCAACTCAGGTAAATGAACAGCCGCCAACCACGCCAACACAACCTCCACCCTAGGACCATGCAAAGGAATACTAATCGGTGCCGACTTCTTCTTCACCCCGCTAGCCTTCTCAGCCGTCGCCTTCTCTCGTTTCTCTTTCTGGTGCTTGAATACGGGGGCCAACAGGGTCCTAGCGCAATTCAATGCCTCAGTCGCGTCATGCCGTCGCGGAATCGGGGACACTGGAGAGGTACACCGGGACGCGTCGTCTAAAATATCCGTATTGAAGGTAGACTGTGACGTGGACTGTGTAGTCGACATAGACACATCAGGACTGGTGAAAGCGCTGGTGAACGTCGAAGAGCTGCTGCATGTTGCGAACGAGTCCTCACGAGATGAAGACGCCGAGAATGAACTTGCACGCCATATGGAGTCGTCCGCCGAACTGGAGCTGACTGTCGAATTCCCCAAAGACGAAGTTCGCGACACGGGTATGGAATAAGGAAACGGCCCTTCCGAAGCAAGCCGAACCTTGCCTCGCTGAACAGACAAAGAGTATGGGCGGGTTCCGACCCTCCACCCTCCGGCAAGTCGCTCTAAGATCTCCATGAATTCGGCTTGGGCCATGGATCGTGGAGGTAAGAAAACAGGGTAACCTTCTAGTCCGTCCACGATGGCAGCAGTGCGCACGAACTGGGGAAGGAGTTCGCGAAAGTCAGCGAGCATAAGCCAGCATATCAAAGAGCTGAACATAGACTCGACAAGCAGAGGGTGGTAGGTCGTATATACCGGCGGGATGTCGGGGGAGGTGCGCTTCTTATCGATAAGGCTGACGAACGCATGATCCACCTGAAATGCAATATCACCTTCAGGTTTCGCGTTGGGAGACTCGAGGGAGTCAAAATGAGACAAAAACTTCTCGTGGTCCTTCAAGCCCTTCTTCAATAAGGACGTGATCTGTTCCTTGAATGTCTTTTCTCCGAGGACAGCATTGTATGCTTGAACCTTCGCACCGGATGCTGGGCCCAAAGGCCCATCAGGGTTTCCAATCTCCACCCCTCCGTACTTCCCGTTCTCAATGCAGCACAATCGGAGTTCTGCCCCGTCTACAGTTGGAGCCTTCCTGACGCCCTCTATCGCCAAAACCGCACTCTCTATGAGATGAACGGCGTGTTGAAGATGAGCCGCACCACGAAGGAAGAGGAGTTGCGGCTCGATCGGTTCAGGTGCCTCAGGAAGGACAGAAGGGTGCATAACTGGTCCACCCTTGCACCCTTCAGCATAAGCGTTCGATTCGTACGCTCCATTGGAAGATGCGCGACAGGCTCCGTTGTTTTTGCAGTTTTTCCGTCGCTTTGACTTAGAGGGACGTGCTTCAGACAAGGAATTCCCCGTATGATGCTTCATTTTCGCGTTTCGGGCCGCCCGGGCTTCCTTCAAGGCATAGGTGAAGTCCTTCATCGCGGAAGTAAACTCTTCCCTGAAGCAATGCACGATCCCCCGCGTCCGATAATATTCCAAGCGTTGAGGGAACCTGGCGATAAGTTCGTCCAGGACTTTTGTAGTTGTAGACTCGGCGAGCTGCCTGCAAGAACATATGTCATGCCAAACAAAAAGCACAATTCAATCGCGGCTTACCGAGACGGAATCTTCTCATGGAAGAAGTGAACATATTGGGCGTCCGCATCATTAGGATCTAGCGCACGTTTGAAGTTAGCAACTTACACCAGCCTAGAACAATGGATACGGATAAACGCACCAATCTTCAAAACGCGTTCGGCGATATCATCGAACACGCTGCCACCCTGCATGACCATCACGCTGGAGGCAATTTCGTCGGTTTTATAAGCTTGAGCGAGCTTCTGCACTGCCAAAGCTCGGAGTCGATGAATCCGTATAGCAGACATGGCAACATTCCTGCCATTATGCATGCCTAACGGGTTCAAACCGAGCGACTGAGCAGCAGCCCATGGACTGCCGTTTAAACTCGCTCCATTCCTCATGGAACCCAATTCAGCAGCTGATAAACCGGAGCTCGCTCGCACAGAAAGCTCCGCGGCCTCGTCGATATAGCGACGAATTGAGGTGACGGAACGAAACACACCGGGGTCCATGGGAGGCGGTGACGGTTCGCCTGGTTTCGGTGTGGGGAATGCAGGTGATAGAGCAGAGATGGAAATGTGAGGTGAGACTCGGGAAGACGCGTCGAACCCGTCGAAACCGTTTCTGTGTTCCTTCTGCTTTCCATTGGTGTGACTGCGGCTTGAGACTATGGGTGGTAGTAGTTGAGTCATTCGCGACTCGGATGATAATGTTGTAGGGTCGGAATTCAGCAATAATAGGGATTCCAGCAGTTCTAGCGGCAGCTGAAGCCATGGCCCCTACAGAGAAGGGGTCAGACGGAGAACCTTGACATTAATAAATGAGAAACTGACATGATAAGAGCTAATGTATCGCCAATGCTTGTTCCTGCTAATGCAGAGAACTGGTGGACGGCATTCGGCTTCCTTGATTTCTTTTTCTTTGAGTTTATCATTCCCCTTGTCCTTGGCGCCTTTCTTGGCCTTCTTCTTCTTTTTCTTCTTCTGAGGGGCGCCTACCGAGCCTAATTCGTCGGACCCTTGGCTTGTTTGAGTGAGAGGTGTCGGAGGCTCCGAGGCACAGGTCACCCCGTCATCGTTGTCGGGGGATGACGGCGACTGTTCAGCGACGGCATTGGCGACGACCATTACCTTTGGACGTTCAAATCCGGGAGATGCCAATGCCAGGCAATGGAAGTCAAGCAGAACAGTAACGTCGAAAGCAGCTTTGGCGTCTAGGTTATTTTCGACACCACAGGTATACCTTTCCCACGATTTCGGCGTCATAGCTCGGACCTCCAGTCACCGGTCTGATGAAATTTAATATAACAAATTTCAAGGTCAGCGATATGTTCAAGACGAGGCAAGTACTATATGATACACGGGGACTATGAGAAGATGCTAGGATATGACATACAAATGCTGGATGCTGGGTATGATGAAGATGCGTGCTAGGTACTCGTACAAATTCTAAATGTCTTCCCTTCTTCTCGTGAGCGGAAAAGAAATCGTGACAAACCATAAAATGATCAAAATAACAGAAACGCAGGCGGAGGTCGAATAGGACTCGAGAGAAAAACTCTCAGTGACCATTGTAAATGATTGAGGTCGGTTACTCAAGCCCACTGCTTGACGTCCTCATCGGAGGGACCAACTACGGGGACGGAGGCAGCAAGGTTGCACTGGTGGAAGGCACGGACTGTGTCCGGCTTGAAAGCTCCGACGACCGTGTGGAGGACACCGCGATTGTGGAAGATGACGAGGTCGTTTGGACGCCTATAGACCAGTCAGCTAATGTCATCGAGCCATAACATGAGAGAACACTTACCAATCGTGAGGATAAACGAGAGCAGGCGCAATTGCAGGCCTCTGCATCTTGTAGAGAATCTCCCGCACCTCCTTCAGGTCCTTGACATGAACACCATCGGGGTAAAGTGCACCGTCGCGAGAGGCGCCAGCGGGCAGAGGATCGACGATGAGCTCCTGTACACCGCAGGGGTGAACTTGGAAGTGCAAAGCACCGGTGACAGGGTTCTTCCAGAGCTAAAAGACAGCGTTTCAATATTCTCTTTTCTATTCATTGAAGATGAAGGTTACTCACGATAGGCAAGACCTTAATCTTCTCTTCCTCCCAAGCTGGCAATTCCTCCAGAGCCAACTCAAGTCCCTCCGATTCAATACCCAAACCGGTGGACATCGCGTTGGCAGGAGCCATCCAAACATAAGGGTGAGGCGCATACTTGACCTTGCTGCGGACGGCCAAACTCTTGTATTCCTTGGGCAAGATGTCGAACATAGTACGACCAGAGACGAACGCCGTCGTACCCAATGGGACAGGAAGCTCATCACCAGTCCCATCATCGTACCTGCAGACTTGAGTGGGGCCTTCAGGAACTGTGACGCCGTACAATGTCGTAACCTTGGGAGGGTTGAGGTCATAGAGCGCAGCATCGATGTGCCAGCGATAGTACCGGGTAACACCCTTGTCGGCATCTTCATCTGAGACCTTGGTCTTGTGGAAAGTCGTGTGGGAAGGATGCTTCAACTTGGCCTCTGCAAGACCCCAGTGGTCGTACACCGTTCCATTGCCGATGAGCTGGACCTGGGGAACGCTGGGGATAGTCTTGAGGTCAGGGTGAAGGATCGACTTCTTGGTTTCGCCAGTCTTGTTGTTTCCATGCCCGTAGTTCTCCGATGCGGGGTCGAAGTGCTATCATGATGTCAACCTCCACGTCGCTTTGGATGCACCGGAACGGACCTTGGTGAGACGATATTGTTGCTCAGGAGTGACGTCTGCATCTCTGAACAAGAGGGTGTCGTACTAGCGAAAGGTGAGGCAACATTCATCCACCGTCTCGAATATGATCGCACCTTGTACAGAGCCTCCTCAATCTCCTTGAGCTGCTCTGGCGTGGGATTGCCAGGATCGACGCCCCTGACCTCACGACCAAAATCCCCGAACTTGGATGGATCAGCTGAGGCTGGGAGGGGGAGAGGTACAAGTTCGATGGCCATCCTATTCTTAGTGGTGATGGTAGAAGAAAGAGAGCGAAGTGATAAGACAGGGTGCCAGAACGCTCTATTTATCTGCCTGTCGATGGCACGGAGCATGTGGTAATCGTGATCCCAATATGGCGCCTGCGACTATCAGTCAGTGCCTTGGCCAACGGAGCACGCCTGCCAGCGACAGCCACAATGGCCACTCCACAGGTGCACCGCCGCAATTGCGCAGTCATATTTATCAAAGCCATCCTCTGGCCAATGATAGGGCGAAAAGTGAATACCTCTACGCCGCCGATAAGGCCCAGCGCACCCTCGTACACCCCTGTCTCGGGGTCTGGATTACGATAGCAAAGTAGATAATGAACTGATAAGTACTCAATGTTATCTAGGCGTCCGACCTTGGCGCTGACATGGGAGCTGATCAAGTGAAGGTCTACCTTTTGAGAGGTACTTTCAAGGACGATAGTGATATTTTTCGCATATGGTTTCATATTTTGGGCATGAGGACATGGACTGGCAGAGGTATGGATGGCAACATACAACCGGGATGCGAAATGGTACAGACGATGTAGCGAGAATGTTGTGCGTCGTATTCCATTTAGATGGTAGTCTCGTAAGGAACAGGCCTCATTGTCTGAGGGGCGTTGTCGGTAATGGAGACGGTATGGGCTTCGCGGGGGAGAACAGGAATACGCTTCAAGTTCACCCGCTCTAAAGAGTTCAAGTGAGATCCAAGGAAGGACGAGAAAATCAGATGTTGGAAGACTTACCACCCTTTTCCCGCGCAGCAACATGGGCATCATGGTTGGCCTTCACCCGATCCAAAAACTCCTGTCGGCACTTTGAGTGCCTGACGTGCTCAACTCGAACGTTGACGCGCTTTTCGATGTATCGGTTGCCAACAACCTTGTAAACGATGACACCAACAGCCGAGAGAGTGACGTTGTAGACGATACCAGTTCGTCTGCGAAGTTAAGTGCAGTTTGAGTATTGAGCCGTCTGCGAAGGCGATTAAACGCAAACACACCCGTGGTAGAATTTGTGCGGCATGCCCTTCTGCTGGGCAGCGTTGGCCTTGATGTCAACGATGTCGCCTACACTGTAGTTGATGAGGAAGGTCGACAGCTTCACGGGACCATGCTCTGTCGATCGTCGGATGAATACTCGTTGATGAACGTCGTCAGGAATTAGCAGAACGCACCCTTGAAGCCCCTCTTGAACATATGGCGCGTACGCGCGCGGTAACCGAATGAGTGAGGCATCTTGAGGACTGCAAAAAAGGCCTTCAGCACTGCGACCTTCGACGTCGAGGCAAGGGTTCCTTACGCTGTCGGTGTCGTTAACGGTGTCGGGTCCTCCTAGCAAATGATGAAGAATTGGTGAGTTTGACCGGCTAATGCCGAGTGGCTTGTCCATGGCTCTACAGTTCTGCCCAAATAAAGTAGTGTGGCTTGCGCGGCAGCCCATCCCGACTGTTTGTCCATCTTTGGCTTCAACACTAACACGACCGTGACCTCTGTCAGACCGTTAGCAAGTCCTTCCTCAAGACCAAAAAGATGCCTAGGTAACGTCCCCGACGACGACGAGCTACTTTTTGACGCTGACCCCGCTGTCTAGGGCGCCACGGAACCACAGCAAGACGTAAGTCTAACTTTGAAGAACCACTTGAATGTGGAAGGGTGTGCAAACATCGTGCTTACGATCCCTTGCCCCCAATCGTTTTACTCGTTAAAACGTGCACAGATACAAGGTCCCTCGACGACCTTTCGAGTCCGCTCGTCTCGATGCCGAGTTGAAGGTATGTTCAGCGTGCTGAAATTTCGACCATCTATGGACGCTGAATGCTGGGGATATGGTAGCTCGCTGGTGAATACGGTCTCCGCAACAAGCGCGAGATCTGGAGAATTGCCCTCATTCTCTCCAAGATCCGTCGTGCTGCTCGTGAACTCCTCAAGCTCGACGACAAGGATCCCAAGCGTTTGTTCGAGGGTAACGCCCTTATCCGTCGTCTCGTTCGAATCGGTGTGCTCGACGAGTCTCGTATGCGTCTCGATTACGTGTTGGCCTTGAAGATCGAGGATTTCTTGGAGCGAAGGCTGCAAACCCAAGTGTTCAAGAGCGGCTTGGCTAAGAGCATTCACCATGCTCGTGTCTTGATCAGGCAGAGGCATATCCGGTGCGTCAATTCTTTATTCTGCTCTGTGCTTCAGTCTCATAAATCTACCTTGTGCAGAGTTGGCAAGCAGATTGTCAACGTTCCCTCATTCGTCGTCCGTCTCGACTCCCAAAAACACATTGACTTCGCCCTCACTTCGCCCTATGGTGGTGGACGCTCTGGCCGTGTCAAGCGCAAGCGTGCAGCTGCAGCTGCCAAGAAGGATGCCGGCGATGACGAGGAAGAAGAGTAAATGTAACGCCCTTCATATCTTTCTCTGGTTCTCGCTGTATGGTACCGACCGACTTGCCCTCATGCAAATATGTATGACCCATGCCCACATGCAATCAACCACTTCTACGCCCACGCTAAGTGAACTTGATACTAGGTCTAATGATCTCTCGACTTTGTGATGTGTTGATTCTCATTTCGGAAGTGACCTCGAGAGCTCCTAACGTGGAGTCGTTTCATGCCCTACCGACCCAGACATAAATTATCTACGAAGAGTGCCTTCGAACGATTGGTCTTCACAAAATGAGTCGGTACGTCAGTCGCTTGACGGTAAGGAAAAGATCAGCGACAAACGAGGTGAAAACCAAGCGATTGCACGATAGATGCTAGCAAAAAAAAAAAAATTCCCAAGAGAAATGAGCAAGCCAAGCAGAGCACACCAACGCAGAGCGAAATCTACAAATCCAGACACAATTCCATCTGAATTCTTAGCGATCACTTCACCGCAGCCCATGTCACAGTTTTGCACTCATCGATCTCCCTAATAACTGGCGCAATCTCCTTCGCCTTCGCCTTCGCCTTGAGCGTACACAACTCCCTAAATGCAACTGACCAAGGAAAATTGTTCAAGTCCCAGGAAATATAGTTTGCACACGATGCCTTCAACGTTCAACGTCTACAACTTCGACTGATAAATCTGTATATATGTCAATAATGGGCTCTGCGTACTTCACGGCATCGTACATGCAATCCGAATCTCGAGCTCGNTCGCTCTTCGAGCTGTATGATTTGTTCTTCCCTTCTCCCTTGGCGAGTGAACGACCCGAACGAGTGTGTGCACGACCTCATTCTAGTTCCGAGGAAGACCGCATTCTTGTTTGAAGATCGTCTCAGCAGCCTCGGCGTGGACACGAATCTTCAACTCGCTATGAAGTAAAGTGTAGATAATCTCCTCTTCCAGGTTCCTCGAAACTATAACCTTGAGGGCGTACAAGTATTCCTCCGCATCGGAAAAAAGCTTCACAAGAGCTTTAGCTTTGTGCAGTTTGGGATTATGATTTGGCGGGTTTGGCGAGCTCGTTGAATGTGGCCATGGGTTCAGTTCCGATGGTTTTACCTTCCTTGCGGAGCCTGGCCAGGACGGGAGGACGAGGAGGATCGGGGTCCCGACTATATAAAATTTCGAAGCCCTGATTTACTGGCATCCGGAAGCTGGTTGAAACTGTAAAGGAAACCGTCAGCACCAGATACTCAGATATAGCACACAAGAATTTCAACATTGAATGGCGAGGAAATATGAATAGCTATAACGACTGGAAACCGCGCGAGGGAATAACCTTCCGAATCCATATCACCGCTACTCAGAAGACTTGGAAGATTGCAATTTCCGTTGACGGAGACGATGAGCACAACAGTGTACTGCGCAAACTGTCGACCACAACTTGAATGGCCTGTGGATCTGCGAGGGACGGCATTAAAAAACATAAGCTCGCCATTTGGGCCTTGAACGGCATAGTACGCGCAATCGGACATGAATAGAACGTTGTCTCCGGCTATGGCTCCAACCTCCTTCTTCATCAGGTATCACATTCAGTCACCAGTTGCTCCGTCCTCTGAAAAAACTTTTTTCTCCTCTTCAGGGTAAAAGCATCCACCAGGTTGTCGCAACGTGTACCATGTTCTCTTCCACGAATGCTGCTTCAAACTCTTTCGGCATTCCGAAGATCCTAGATTTGCGAGGACCTGACTCAAGTACTTCCCAGGCCGCTTGGTGGGAGCTCAGTGCGGCGCTCACAAATTTAAAGGTAGCCTCAAGGCGAATTTGACTTGAACCACGAATTGCGGGTGCAAGGCTCAGGCGCCCGAACCTTCGGATGCCGATACGTAAGCACAGGCGTCGGGAAAGCTCCGCACAACGTGTTTGGGCAGGGTCTTTCCTTATGGGAAGGACCCGCCCCGGCTGATCGACTCATTCAAGATTCAGAGGCGGCTAACCTTATCGAGCTTCGCTACGGCGCATGGATGTACCTTTGACTCACCGCTCGGGCTGGTCTCGACTTTTCAATGAGGCTTAGGGCCCTTTCCCAACAGAAATGGCTACGCGAGGAATATCGTAACTACCGAACTGCCGCGAGGTTGACGGCTGCCGCGACAGCCTTCTCTATGATCTGGCACGACCCCAATAAGCCATCGATAGACCTGACGGGGGGATCGTAATTGCCAAATTGTTCGGATGGTCCCACCTTGTCTTCCGTACTCTTTCCCGTTTCCCACTCCGTCATGCAGTACAAAAGCTTTAGCCTGACTTCCGGAAATGGAGACTGCTCTGACAGCAAGCCCATAATTCCCCACTCAACGATACACAATGAGCGCACCGACTCCAATCACGACTGTCGAAGACGTCAAGAAGGAGGTCCTCACTATCGTCACCCCGACCTTCTGTTCAGGAACCCTCCCTCTAAATCGTTCTCAAGGAGGCGTGTTCTTTAGCAAGGGCGAAAGTTCAGATGCAAGGTGAAGCGGCACATCACACACTACCTAGACATATATCTTGCTTATCGTTGTTGCTTTTCTCAGTGTGATCAATTTCGCAGACGAGAATCTCAAAGACGCCGATATCGCGAAGCTTGTTGAAGCCTCTCAGCGAGCTACTTTCGGTCGAGGTGACCAAGATGCCTTAAAAATTTTAGACGAAAGCTACCGGAAGGCGTGGAAGATGGATAGCTCCCAGTTCTCTCCCCAATTCGATGTCATCCATTCCGGAGTCATGGATATCGTTCAAGAACAGCTGCTCCATTACGAGAAAGGCAGTGTGAAACTTGATCCCCGACTCTACGAGCTTAACGTCTACGGTGTGTCTTCCACCGTGTTCACGATTTGTTTCATGAATTCAACCGCCGTGGTTTTTTCTAGGGCCGGGCTCATTCTTCAAGCCCCACGTTGATACCCCCAGAGGAGACGACCTCTTCGCTACTCTTGTCGTCGTATTGCCCACTGTCCATACCGGTGGTAGCCTGCTACTCGGCAAGGGAGGGAAGCTGCTGGACTTTGACTCCTCCACCTCCGTTTACCACCCGGGGACGAAAGCACCGCAGATCGCTTTTGCAGCTTTCTATAGCGACATCGAACACGAGGTTACTCCTGTCGAGGTCGGATACCGGGTCACTCTCACCTACAACCTTCACCTTGTCAAGACCGATTCTGTGGTCCCTAAAGAGGTCCCAGCCAAACCACTCCAAAAGCTCGTCGCCAACCTGATGAAGCTCATGCTAAACCCCGAGGTCCTGCCAAAGGGCGGTGCGTTAGGCTTCGGTCTCTTACACAAATATCCCGTCGACGCCAAGGAGGTCAGTCTCCAGGAATTCAGTGGCGCACTCAAAGGTAATGATGCCCTAGTCGCAACGGCCTGTCGCCGACTTGGCATGAAGCCAACTGTCCGAGTCGTCTATGGGTACGACACCGAGGAGTGCATCGTGGATTTTGTCGAGGGCGACGGTTCCAGTGAATACGGTGAAATGAGTTTGCAGGAGATGCTCAGCGGTGAAGGCTTCCGCAGCGCCCCACGAGTTCGCGACCCCTCCTACAGGCGGATAAGCGACAGATCTCTTCCGATCCTTTGGGTCACGCCAAGAATGAAGATGATGACGACTGAATTTGCTTGGAGTGTGTGCCATGACATCGACCGTGTCTACGGCGACTTTGTTCTGACCGCTGAGCTCAAGCCCCTTCGAGATCGGGTCGCTTGGCTAGTCAATGCATTCCCAGATCTCAAGGAGAAGTATGAGGGGCGTCTGGAAGAGATGATTGAACAGGCTGGGAGGGGCGAAGATGAAGACGAGGACGAGGACGAGGAGGATTCGGATATGTCAGATTATTAAACTTGCATTTCCACTACCTTACTTTGCCAGTGTTTGTTTCTTGTCATTGTCTCCAAAGTTCTCCACCGTATGCTACCAGTACACCGCTGACTCTGTTACATATCTCTCGTGAGCACGATGAGTTGGATTGGTCCACTGCTGGCGACATGTCTGTAGTACTTAGTCTGTACGTTGGAGTGCTCGGGGGCGAGGAGCCTCTCCGTCGCCCGACTGGCAGGTCGCTTGGGTCGTGCTCAAGGCCAAGGGGCTGGTTGCTCGTTTATTCGACTCGATTACCATTGACATCTAGGGCTGCTTGCTAGAGCGTCGTGATTGGTCAGGTTTTTACTGAGGGATACAGTCAACCCCTTCGTAAGGTCAAAAAGATTCCACCGAAGTCTGACGGCCGTTCCGACTCATTAGCCTCGTTTATCATTGCTTATGTGAATACCTTCGAGGCTCCCGAGAGTGATTCAGAAATCGTTCTCCCAAGAACCCTTGTGCGATCGGGTAGAGTCACCTATCGGCTAACCTGCCTCGAGGTGATCACTCTCAATAGCCGCTTCCCTGTAGATTAATTATTGGTTTGACTCGGGACCTGCCCTTTGCTAACCTGAACGTTGCGCGAAATAGGAAGCTTGAGGTGGGACAACCGAGCGCGGGAAGCGTCGGTCCCGACGCTGATGACGTTGCCCGCCAGCTTCTTACCCTTCTAACCTGTCTACCAGCTTCCCCCTTCTTTGACCATTTCCTCCGCATTCTTGCGCCACGTTCATGCAAGATCGCATCTGATAATCTTCCGGAGTCGCTCGCACGTAATAGGACAAGACGAACACGAGCCCCGAATTGAAGCCCGCTCAAATTCGAGCATCTTGCGACCTGCTGATACATCCTTGCTCTTTTGGATATTCTACCTCGTCAATATCACATCTCCAAGATCTGGGGCTGAGTACTGAGTACTGACTCGGAGTCACGATCATCCCGGTAGACCATACCGCAAAGGATGCCTACCTGCACAAGCGAGGCTTAGAGCGGCTGACTCCATCACTTGGTTCTCCTCTAGCATAAAAGGCAGGGCCTGAATCTGGGCGAACTTCACCAATTCCCGGAAACAACATCTGTACTACCTCTCAACCTTTGCAGCCGTCCCCATCAGAATCATGGATGCAGAGGAATCGACTTCGAACGCGGTTCTCGAAGACCTCAAGACGAACGTCTTGAATGTTGTGGCGCCCAGCTTCTGCTCGGGAACTCTCCCTCTGGATCGCTCGCTGGGAAGTTTGTTCTTCAAAAGAGGCGACGGGTCGGACCCAGGGTACGATTACCACTTCTTTTAGTCTTTCAAAGTAATCTAACGTGCGTTCTAGAATGATTGACTTTGCTAATGTGGGTCTTCAAGATGGCGACATCCAGAAGCTCGTCGATGTCTGCCAACAGGCGACCTTTGGCAGAGGCGATCAAGACGTTCTCGACGAGAGCTACCGCAAAGCTTGGAAGCTGGATACATCCGAGTTTTCGACGCAGTTCGACATTATTCGCTCTGGCGTCATGAATATAATCCATGATCAACTTCTGCACTACGAGAAGAATAACATGAAGTTGGAGCCTCACCTCTACAAACTGAACATATACGGTACGTTCACTGTTGATCTCGTTCTAGATACCAGAGTTGAAGTCTCTCGAATTACCAGGACCCGGTTCGTTCTTCAAACCCCACGTCGATACGCCCCGTAGCCAGGACCTCTTCGCTACGCTCGTGGTCGTGTTCCCTACGGTCCATACTGGGGGAAATTTGCTGATTGGAAAGGAGGGATCGTTGCTGAACTTCGATTCTTCCAAGCTCTTGTTCGACTCTGAGAGCCAGTCGCCCCAGTTTGCCTTTGCGGCATTCTACAGCGACATCGAGCACGAGTTACTCCCCGTCGAGAGCGGATATCGGATCACCCTCACCTACAATCTTCACCTCGCTGAAACTCAGGTCGGCTTCACCAAAAGTATCTCCCTCGATCCGCCGCTCAACACGCTCGTGGTAACTCTGTGTGCCCTTATGGTCGCCAAAGATGTTTTACCGACGGGCGGCGCATTGGGATTCGGGCTTCTGTACAAGTACCCCGTTGATCCCAAGGACCTCGACCTCGCACAATTCACCCGCGCTCTCAAGGGCAACGACGCACTGGTCAGGATGGCCTGCGAAAGGATTGGCTTGAAAGTCGCTGTCAAGGTCTTTTACAATTGGAACTACGACGAATATATTGCGGACAACACTCAAGACGAACGACGTCAGTCGTATGAAGAGCGCTCTCTCTCTCAGATACTCAAATCCATCGGGGGTAGACGAATATACAGCCCCTACTACTACACGACCGACGAAGACACCCTTTCTATCCTCTGGGTTACGCCGAAGAAGAGGATGGTGCCAGCAGATGCCTCTTTCATGACCTATGGTAATGAGTACACCATGAAATATCTTTATGGCGATTTGGTTTTGGTCGCTGAATTTCCAGAGCTGAAGGAGCGACTCGAGATAGTGTCCACGAAGTTTCCACAAATCGTAGAGGAGCTTAAGTTGAAAGAGGCCAGTGCTGATGAGTAGGACTCGGAGAAGATGCCGGTGGGGTAGACTTGTAGATTTTTCCAACTTACTGTGATCCTGCCAGGTAGTCTACTCGAATATATTCTTCTCAATTATCATACGCCTTGCGTTGGCTGAGAGGGCTAGGCTGTTCTGGGTTAGGGCTTAGGACAAAGGGTTAGGGTCGGAGGCACTGCCATGACCCATCATCGCATTGTAATTCAATGACCTCACAAACTCACTCCTCGACTACCACGTCGCTACCACAACACAACGCCCAGCTGTATCTGGGCGATCTTATACCCCCCTTTCTACCTCTGCATAGTACCACCGTCTTGAAATGGGGCCATGGACACAATTTGACGAGGTAGAGTATCGTCACTTCTACCAGGGCCGGATCATCCATTGACCAAATAACAGGACGACTACAGGCTCCCTGAGGGCATGAAGAGGATAGGCTATGATTCTGACGAAGGAAGATACTATTTCCGTGATTCTGACGGGTCGATATGGCGAGGCGCCGAGGGCGCTGAATACGGGGAGCTTTCCAAAGGTACGGGGAGAGTGATGACGTCCTCGCTAGGTGAAAGCGCTCACAGCAATTCTTCGTAGTCTCCGAAGCACCTACGTCTTTAATGGGCCAGGAGTCTGAAAATGACGATGTGGAGGCCTCTCCCAGGTCGCAAAGACGGGGAGACTACCACCTCCTCACTGAAGATCCCGTACGTATACCTCCCAGGCTCTTGCGTCCGCACCCCTCTCACTTCTTTTGAACCAGGACCGACCGATGGCATATTCACAATATAACTCATCCAACCCATACCGCTCGTTATTTCCTTTCTTCCTCATCATCGCTGTCGTCCTCCTACTCGTATGGCGATTAATCGTTTCGCCAGCCATGTTCCCTGGGCCAAGCCAGTGCCCTGAGGGCACAGGGCTTTACTATGTCCAACCGGGAGATTCCTGCTGGCATATCTCCAAGATCCACAATTGCAGTCTTGAAAAGCTGCAAGAGCTGAATCCCAAGGTCCAGTGCGAACCCTTAATGCCCGGAACCTCATTGTGTCTTCCCCCTCTGAAGTCCGCGTTTTCCTCTCACTGATCTCCTCACCACGATTACATCTACTGCATGCCTTTGACGACTCCATTGAACGATTTATGAACTTTACTATATTCCTTGTATTGTACTATACCAGTATTATCATCTCTCCTTCTCGTACCAACCACGATTTCGTCTGAGTTTCTCTAAATGTATATCCCTGAAAGAGTATTGTATCCCTCCTTCTACCATTGACAAAGCCACGATGAACAGCTGGAAAAGAAAAGCGAGCGAGCTTTCTTTGATACTAGCAGCTAATTATCTGAATCGTCGATAGATTGCACATCGAAGTCTAATCCGTACATGCTCGAATTATAAAATGAAATGAATGAGGGGTGAAAGGTAAGAAACAGAAGCACAACTACTCCCCGTCCATCATTGTAAATTCTAGGTAAACATCCTCACCGTCGGTGGAGGGAGGCAAGGCTTTCTCTCTCAGCATCAAGAGCCCGTTATCCCTCCCAACGATAAGAGCCTTGGGAAGTTGGGTCGACGTTTGAGTAGGATCTAGGTGCTGTCGATTGGCTGGGATTTCTTCAAGTCGTCCAGAAGTTATCAACTCTATAACCGCTGCGCGGCGATTGACCATCTAAAAACAAGTTTGGGTTACATGGTTATAGTATCGAACGCGTGGAGGCTACGTGCCTCTTGGTCTATCGCCACGATTGGTCCAAGGATATTCGTGTCAATTGGTGTTCTCGCCTGAAGATAGTGCCAAGCGGCTTTGAAGTGCTTCTCAATCTCAGCAGTCAATATCTTTCCATTGGTCCTTCCTACCGAATCGTCACTATAATTTCAGCACGACAAAACCACCGTGAGGGACAGCGGGAATACGCACTTTTCTTGGAAGGTTTTTGACCCTGATCGCGGGTGCAGAACTTCTCCATTACTTCCCTGACAGCCTTGATGTTGCGAAAGCCGAAGTTATAGAAAAAATCGAGGAGAAGGATCCCCAGTGACCCGGTGGTACTCTGGAGGACGTGGACTGGTCTCCTGCACGGGTTGGACTGTAAAAACCTAGAGTGAGTCGAGACACACGAGAAAAGGGAGGGCTAGAAAGAACCTGGAGGAATCGCACGCAGAGCCTGAAGAGACCATACGGGGACATGCCGTTGACGTCCTGTGCGCTTGTTAGCGCTCGCTGGGACAGGAAGGCCTTGGTAACCAGATAGAGAGGCCTTAGCGGGGCGTGTTGAGCGAGGAGCTGCTTAACCTCTCGAGAAGATAATCCAGCGTTCCTTGCATGGACCCTGGTCAAGCTAACCAACCGCCCGCCAAGTTCCCTGAGCATCAGAAAGCGAACTGAAGGACCTTCATGAGGCGGGACGGTGGCGACGAGGTTATTGCGCGTTATTCCACTGCTCACTAAGATGCTTTGAACATCCTTCACTCCCCTACACCGGGGCGACTCGTTTTCGTAGTGGTATTCGAGGTTTAGATTGCTAGACCCAAATATGTTTAGAAAAGATGCTCAACCAGTCAGAATAGGGAAGAACCTGTCAGGTAAAGATAACCCGGTCTCCACACTTCCGCACTTGCTGATTCTGACGGTCCTATTCGGGGAACGCACGAACATCTTGAACGAGCGAGCAACAGCATCGAGGATAGCTTCGCTCTCCCTGGCCTCGCTGGGCGATGGAGACACCCAAGAGGCGAATGCCATAATTTCGGCATGAAGCCTTCCGATTGAATTCAGTAAATGACCGGAACATGGAATCCATCAAAGGCGGTATCGTCAAGGTATCGTACTTACCTCTCTTCGACAGTGTTATACTTGCGTGCGTTGATGGAGACAGACCAGGGCGAATTCACCTCTTCTGAAGGTAAGATGGTCGCCTGACCAGTCGGATTAGGCGGTTTCTGAAGAAGGGGTGTAGGGCGACCGTGAGGTCCGGCGGGGTCATCTGGCTTGGTCACGCCATGATGAGATTTCTGTCGACGACTCTGGACGTTCTCGATGCAAGAAGGAACCGCTTTTGGCATCCTGTCCTAAAAGCTCCGGGAATAAAGATAGATCGAACCGTTACAGGGTAACAGAACGATGCGGGCGTATACGAGGTCCACAATAAAGCAGGGTCGAGCTTGGAGAGGAAGAAAGAAGCGATGAGATCTTGCTACCGGCAGTTGGCGAAGGTCTTGTAAAGGAAGGCGACTGTCAGCCGCTATATGTGAAGTGCGACACGTGAGTATCCTCGATCGGGTACCTCTTGTGACCTCTAATCTGCGCCGTATATCTATCAGTCTTCCCATTCATAGTCAGAGAGCAGAGTAGAACCCACCCGCACTTGATCCCCCCACTTTCCAGTATCCCATCCCAATGGTCGAAACAGTCCTGCCACCACATCCCCCTGCGGGTACGTCCTCTCTTCCGATCCAACCATTCATCGTGACCTGACGACAGTACATAGTGAAGGTTGGAGGTCGGCGGCTTTCAATTAACACAAGAAAGCACCAAACCAGCTCGTACGGCAGGTCCCTTCTTGGCTTATCGTTCAGTAGTAATCCGTTACACAGCGAGAGCAACCCAGCCAAATCGCCAACGGAAGCAAAGGAGGAAGACGAGGCGCCAAAGAAAGACAAGAAGAGCAACTTCCAGAATGATAAGCATGCCCAGAGGAAAGCTGAAGGAAATCGACCGACTCGTGATGGCCAAGCAAACTTTAAGGCGTTCTCAGGAGCACGGATCGCTCAGCCAGCAGCCAAAAGCCTTGGAATTTGAGTACTGAGTTTGGATCGGGTACAGAGGAGAAGTCTTGTAGGAAGGACACATTGAGTACTCGGATAATGTATCACAGAGTGCACGTTGAATCTCAATGAAAGGAAATTGACCTGAAGTGTGCATATCATAGTGGTGGTCATACGTGTACATGCGTGTAGGATGATAAGCCAGAACTTTATGTCGAAGCAGCCTTCTTGCCCCGGGTCTTCTTGGGTGGCGAAGGCTTGGGCTCTTTTTGGGCGGCGATAAGGGCAGATACGCGAGCGAGGGTGGCCTAAGAATTGGGGAAAAGGTGAGTTACGGAGTTCACAAAGAAAGAAGCAAAGTAAGAATTCGAACGGAGGAAAAGGTTGTGAATGTCGGCACCATAGAGTCGGTGTTCCGCTAACAGTTAACGGGCTCCGATAGCGACAGGTACGCACTCAGATGAAGTTTTGATCGGCTTCATCAGAGTTGGTTTTATATTGCAAACATGTCCACGCCCAGCCTTCATTCACCGTAAGGTGGATCCAGTGGGTTCTAACGAGAATGCGTCCGAGATAGCGAGGGTGCATGACAAGGAAAGGAAGAGAGCGAGCAAGGTTCTCGGAAGGATGCCAATGAAAGGCAGACACTCACCTTGCGGAGGTCAGGCCTGTAGCCCCGCTTGGCAAGAGAAGACGCAACACCGAGACCGCGACGACCGCCGGATCGAGGACGAACGACGGACTTGGCCTTTGCACCAGCAACGGCGTTGGGGGATGCCTTGGTCTTGCGAGTGGTGATCGTGATACCAGATGGTGAGTCCGAAACGTCAATGGTCTGCACGTTTCAAATTGAGACCTAGTCCAGCCCATTTTGCACTTTGCAACACACCTTGGCGTTGGCAAGGCCAGAGTACTTGTATGAGTTGAGGTTGAGGAGGTTGCCCTAATCAAACCAGAAGACGATAAATTCATCTAGCTCCTCGTAGTGGTGGTCAAATAATATTTACCGGTTCCTTGTTGAAGACAGGGCCCTCAGGCACTCGCTTCACGATGAAGGAGCTGTTTCGCTAGGAATTCGTGAGGATGGCTTCGACGACAAGCTGAGTGCGACATACGCGGAGCAGGAGCCACTGGAGATCGGACGACATAGCGAGCAAAGGGTCTTGGTCGACGTTCAGGATTTCCTGCTCACCTCTCTCGGCTTGAAAATTGTGGCTGAAACGAACTGTACAGTTGTAGCACCCGGCCGAAGTGCCGTCTTTGATCGCCTAACATAGCCAAATAACGCGTCCCAGCTATTCCCCCGCAGTCGCGTTCCTCGACGCGTCAGGTTGACGTAGCGCGGCCAAATTCCCTCAGCTATCCACCTTATCATGGTGGATACAGCTCTCAATCCCTACTCGATATTTCTCAGCTAGCTCTGGTGCCAGATGAATGATATAGGAGAACTGTGGCTCCAAGTTGTCTAAGACTCTGGACGCCCATTTATTGAGTTTTCTAAGCCGCTCTGAAGTGTCTCGCTTGCGTTGCACTCCTTCCTTAGCGTTGAATCTTCATGTATCTCCAGACTAGTGTTGTGCTCTTGGGTTGCATTGTCCTCGCGGCAACAGCTGCACCGAATGTCACTCTGGATCAAGCAACTGTTACTGGCGTCGAGAATGGGACCTTGGACAAGTTTCTTGGGATTCCATATGCCCAGCCCCCGTACGCCTTTTGAAACTTGGTTATCCCTCTGTCTCTGATATGCCCTGCAGAGTAGGAGATCTTCGGTTTCGCTTACCGCAGAACATCTCGTCCTACAACCAGAGTTTCGATGCTACCCAGTACGGGTATACGTGCATAGCTCAAAACTCAACCATGGACAACATCCCAGACGTTGTCAAGAACGTTGGTAGAGTTGCCGGATGGATCATCAGTGGAGATGGCAGCCCTAAGACTCCACAAACCGAGGATTGTGAGTTGGACAGCTGCCGTTTGTAACATCCTTGGCTGAAATCGCTTTGGAAGGCCTCACTCTCAATGTCATTAGGCCGTCCAACTACTCATATTACCCTAATGGCTCCCTACCTGTGTTAGTGGTAAGCAAACTTCCTCAAACTCCGATTGCTATATCTTTAACTGAAATGAACCTCAGTGGATCTACGGAGGTTCGTGACTATCCAGTTCACTCACGAGCGCCACTCCTGAAGATATGTCGCTTTCTTTCAGGCGGCTTCGAGTCCGGTTCTACAGTCGGGTAAGACTTGATTTCTCCCGTCCCCATAATATTCAATGTTGACGCCGGTGACAAAGGTATGACAATCTTACTACCGCCATCGTTCAGCGTTCCGTAGAGCTTGAAAAGCCAGTGGTGGTCGTTTCCATGAACTACCGGTGAGCACAGTGTCTTTCATGTCAATTAGGCTTAGGCTGAAATACAGAACGTTCAGGGTAAACGCCTTTGGTTTCCTCGCCAGCCAAGAAGTCAGCAACGAAGGTGTGGCAAATATCGGCCTCCAGGATCGTGAGTTGCTATCCACGTTCTAAAGTGATTTACTTCATGATGAGATATCAATAGAGCGAGCTGCTCTTCGGTGGATCAAGCACTATATTGGGGCATTTGGTGGGAACAGCTCCCAAATCACCATGTAGGGTTTTCAACGTGACGTTGTCTTCTGTAACTCTGCTCACCCTCCCTGATAGCTGGGGACAATCCGCAGGCGCAATTTCTGTCAGTCTACAAATGCTGGCATACGACGGTAACAACGAAGACCTTTTTCACGGTGCCTTCATGCAGTCCGGTGCACCCATTCCGGTTGGTAACCTCACTGAGGGTCAGGTTCGTTCTCAAGCGTTTCGTGTCTTTTCTAGTACCTGACGTCTTTTCAGAAATACTACGATCAGCTCGTCAACGGAACAAATTGTGGCAGCTCCAATAACACACTTGACTGCCTGCGTTCCACTTCTTTATCAACACTGTCCGACGCCATCAATCAGACTCCTGGACTTTGGTCTTATCAGGTTTCTTTTTACTCCAGTACCAATCAGCTACGTTCAACTAATAGTGTCCCTTAGTCCCTCGTTCTGGCATGGACGCCACGAGCCGATGGAACGTTCCTCTCCGATAACCCCCAACGCATGGTCCAAAACGGCAAAGTCTCCAATGTCTCAATGGTGTCAGGCAACTGCGCCGATGAAGGCACTCTCTTCGCCCAATCCTCATTGAACGTAACGTAGGTGTATAGACTGTTTGAACTCAATCTCTCAAGAAGCTGACCAGTATATTCAGGTCAGACGAAGACTTTGAAGACTATATCAAGACTATCTGGCTTCCCAACGCAAGCGACGAGGAACTCGCCCCACTGTTCGAGCAGTATCCCTCTGAGCGTTCGGCTGGTTCTCCGTTCAACACATCGGTTGCCAATGCCATTACTTCCCAGTATAAGCGTATTGCGGCCTTCCAAGGAGATGTCGTCTTCCAGGCTCCGAGACGATTTTTCCTCCAGCATCGGGCGAACCAACAACCCACATGGAGCTATCGTTGAGTCTGTTCCTTATAGTCTCTGTTGAACGGTTTCGCTGACAGATCTGACCGATAGAATCTGAGCGATTGAAGTACCTGCCTGTCCTAGGATCGGTATGTTTTCTTTCTCCTTCATTTTACTGGTACCCGATTCACTTACTTCTCCCTAGTTCCATTCCTCAGACCTCTACCTCAGCCTCCTAAACGACTACGTGATCTACTTTACCTACAATCTCAATCCCAACACCGGTTCAGGACCCAATTGGCCACAGTATACGACAGATTCTCCACAGCTGTTGAGGTTCCCAGACCTTGAATCCCAAAGTATAGCTTTATCTCCGGATACTTATCGCGATCAGCCTATGCAGACCTTGATGAACCTTTCTCTCGCTTATCCGATCTAGTCCCCTCTCGAACAAATAATCACGACCTCTGACGCAGTATAATTTGCTTGAATACATCATTTTGTACACACACTGTCTACATTCGCGCGCTCGACGGAGCCGGGATCTGACCCGCCGCTGACCTCTGGATTCTACCGATTCCGACCAAGGCAGGAAGCCAGGATAAATATCTCAGGCACAAGCTACTGTTGAAAGTGGCGTTGCATCCTCTGTTGAGAGAGGAGTATCGAATCTACTGCCTGTGACGTGCAATATTGACCTTCACCTCCTTAGAGGACTTGGACCTTGGGCCACTTGTACTGAGGGCCAACCTGATAACGAAAGGTCAATAAGGAAATCGAAATTTGGCAAGGAACACCACACACCAGTTGCACACACATAGAACCGAGCTTGTGGCCTGCCTCAACAGCGTCGTCCAAATTCTTGCCAGCGACAAGAGCACCCACGAAGCCTCCGGCGAAGGCATCACCAGCGCCGTTGGTGTCAACGATCTGATCATCGGTCAGAGCAGTGACAGGGTACCACTTAGGCTCGTCGGGCTTATCAGAGGTGACGACAACAGTGGACTCCGCGCCTTGGGTGAAGACGACAGTACGAGGCTTTTCGTTCGCCTTGGGAAGTTTGGCAACGGCCTTGGCGACCTCTGCGAGGTTCTTGGGATCGGCAAGACCATTGGCAGTCGCCCAGGACTCAGCTTCGGCCTCATTGCCAATGACAACATCGGTATGGTGAATGATTGTCTTCACTTGTTCACCGAAGAATTGGGGAATGAAGGGAGCGGAAAGGTTGAGGACAAAGGTCTTTCCAGCTGCAGAAGACTTGCTGCTGAGTTCGAGAGCAGGGCCGACTCCGTGGGTAAGGAAATATCCTTCGACGTAGAAGAACTTGGCAGCCTCAATCAGAGGTGCGACTTTTGGGGATGAGAGATGGCTTTGATCGAACTTCTCGGCGGCACGCAAGTTGGTGACAAGGGACCTAGGCCTCATGTCAAATAAGATCCTTAACTCATTGAATTATTTGCTTACCTGTGATGGCCAGTGATAACAACAGCGCAAGCACCAGTCTTGTCACCGGGGATGACTTGATAGACTTCGCTCAGACCTTCGCGCTTGTTGGCAATCTTGAGTTGCTCGGCAAGATCGTCATCTCCGACGGATCCAGTGTAGACAACGGAGTCAGGTGGTAGCACGTACTAGATGGAAATCGATCAGCACTGTACGGTGATAATTTCCATCTAAGCGTAGCCAACTTACAGCGGCCCCACGAGCAGCGTTCTGGGCAGCACCACCAGCAACGTACGTGATCTCGTGGTTCTGCTTGAGATCATCGTAGCTAGAAATGATGTGGGTCAACACTCACATCCAAAAAACGTTCATAGCAGAACTTACATGGGTGCCTGCTTCTCGCCAGCGAGGATAGCGTCGTTGGCCTTCAGCTCGTACTTCTCCAGAAGAGCCTCGCCATCCCTGACCTGCATATCAAGCAGGGGGTTGCCCAAGCAGAAGAGAGAGTACGAAGGCGTGGACATTGTGTTTGACAAAGTGGTGGTAGAGGAGCAAGAGATGGGGAAATTTCGATCAGGCCACTGGCAAGGTCGTCCTCAAGGATCGATGGCGATCGCGCAAAGTTTTTATCTTATCTTATCTGGCCTACACTGATGCATGACGTCACCAAACCGTTTACAGGAAATCCTGAATTTGAACGTTGAACGTTGAACTACTATATGTTTCCAGTAGCCAACATGTGTGTTGTACAATGCACAAAAGGGTCGGACGTCTGTTGTGAGTGGGAGCAAACAAGTTCAAATAGCCCGTTTCAGGCATCAAGCAGTCCAAAAGCATTGCTCAGCGGTCGACACACAGCTTTCCACGTCTCCAACTTTCCCCCATATCCCCTCCCCTTCCTCTTCCCTTAGGATTGGCGAGGCGATGTCGAACGACACAGTCACAACGGTGATCAACACACTCCCCAACCCCCACCGACAGGTTCATGACACGGAGTTCCAAACGGCGGGCCGTGACATTTACAACATAAACTTGTCCAATCGCCCAGCCCCTCAGAATGTAGCGCCTGAAAAAACAATCTCTGCGAGGGTCTGCGATTTTTTGTTTTGGCTATGGTGTTGGTTAATGATCCGCAATTCCGAAATTCGTATTGTGTGTAAACGCTCGGATTTCCTAACCATCGAACTAACGTCATGCCACAGTCACCATTCAAGGATTTGAACCACGATTCATCGGGGACAACCAGACCCGAGGCATATGTTCGCAGTATGCGGGTCTCACGAAGCGGATTGGCGTGCTGGCGACCAGAACCTCAAAAACCTTACGGCCAAAGTGAGACCGCAAGTCCAATGGTCATTGTTCCCGGACATTTTGGAACGTATAGTGCCCCAGATTCATTCCGGGTAATCTGCCATTACTTGAGAGATCAGATGTTGATAAGGACGACGTCGAATGCAAATGGGAAAGAATACACTCCTCCGATGCTCACCACCACGTTTAAGCAGGCGTGGGAACAAAACGACACCGTTGTGAAGGGGGCATCATCGCATATGCAGCAAGACAACAAGTGAGTATATATTCGGCTTCTACGATGGCTTCTGACCTCAATACCGACACAGGCATCCGAATCACCCCTCTTTTGAGCTACGGTGCACTCCAGATTCGAGGGAAGGTGCCGCGTTGGTTTTGACCTCTCCTGCCGAATCGGAAGACTTTGACGATCCCATCGCTCTCCAAAACTTTATCATAGAAAACGCAGAAACTCTGTACAGATATGCGAACAGCATACGCACGCTGGGTCAAGAAGAGTCCCTGTATTTTGTTACAGGTTGTGATAGGAGCAAGARCTGGGCCATTGCAGCTTACACAGAAGCTATGATTCCCCCGTATAATGTTCTCAGCCTGCAGTGGGCAAGCTCGGAGTATGATTGGACCGATCGAGGGACGGCGGAGGCTCGCGTAGGAACCAGCTCAGCGACCAGCGATCATGATGACCAAGTAAGAGAATCCTACGATCAGTGCCTATTCCTTCGGGGATACAGTCTGGCTTTTTCGCAAGATTTTCGCAAGCGGATGGAACACCCCTCGGCTTCCAGCCAGAGCCCGGGCTCCTCTTCAGAACAGTTCTCCCGCCCCGATTCTCTGAACCCAAGCAGCGGAGAATCTAGGCAAAGCAGTCATAGTAACACAAGCTCTCCACCTCTTAGCGGTCGAATCGGGAGTGGCTGCTCCAGCAACATGCTTTCTGAGTCGCCCGAAGCTACGGATGGACTGTTTGTTGGGGTTTCGATCGAATCGTTCTCCCCCGATGTGAGCCTCACTCTTTCATCCATTCACTCACATCCACCTTCATTCACGATATTTACAGCACTCTGTGCATCCTTGCGATGCAATAAACAAAGAACTACTAGCGAAGGTGAAACTCAACCGGTTCCTGTTGCTTTTATCAGCCTAACAGTATATTGGACACCAGACAGGTGCAGACTGCGCCTTATGCCACGACGACGACTGGAGATTCCTGTTCCCAAACGCGTCAAAAGGTATATCTGTAATCACTTCTCTCCCCCTTTTCTACTGCTTCTGAATGCTATCGCGCGCTACCAGGTGCGATATCCGCCAACCTTCCGGAAACAAGAGGGACTTCGGTTCATAATGGTTTGTCCCTTTGGCTGAAGCACTTCCGTCTTACCGTCTAACGGCTCTTCGGAAACAGGCGTTGCGTTTTTGACCCCGAGAGCTGGCGACGCAAGAAGTTCCAGGACTGCATGGCCTGTAGGCCAACGACCTCTCATTCGGCCTCAGTTTTGGTTTCCTCAACGATTGCGGGTATCTCTTCTGATTGCGTGCGCATTAGTTTTCGTTCCAATACTTGTTATCAAAGCATCTGGGCGGAATTTTGGATTGGCAGATCTCCTCGTCTCTTGGCTTCAAAAGTCGAGGTTAGATGACTTTTTAGAGTGGATTGGATCAAGCATGCCAAAGCAACCGGAGAGGTTCGACAACCGGCCTGGCTCTGTAGGAACGGTACGTCTGAACCTATCTCCGTTCTTCCGCGGTATACTTGCTGACCTGCGTTCGGAATAACGATAACGAAGTCGCCCTACCTTCGGAACAGATGGAAGAACGCGCTGGCACTCGTGTTTCTAGCTTTCATAATCAGCACTCTGATTTTTGTTATGCAGACAATCATCCATTACAGGTCAAAGGGATCAGCAACTGATTACCTTCCCTTGAGATCATTGCAAGGCCCACATACTCTAGGGCAATCGTATTCACATCCCGAGCCTCTCGCGAGGTAAGAAAAATGCTTGAACAGCAAGACATTCGCTACTAAAGAGTCTTTTCCACGCAGCACTGGGGATCCTGAGCGTCGTCTCGTTCATATCAAGCTGCCCGCGACCTACGGTCAAACGCTGGTTACTAGACATAGTGTCGGTCGTCAGGAGTGGTCGGCCGATGACAATTCCACTCCCCCACTCCCTAAATATGCCCATCGGCACGAGCGCGATAGGCACGTTCAGTCTGGGACAGGGATAATCGGCCTTGGCATTCGTTTGTCTGCGCCCACTGTTACCGCTTCCCATTCCAGTTACACTTCCTTTCTCATTTACGTTTCCATTTCTTCATCCATCACTTTAGTTTTCTTTTTCTTTTTCTTTTTCTTTTCAGGCACGCCAGAACCTCGTTGTACTGCTGTTACCCCCTAAACCATATCCACTGCTTTGGTACCCATTAGGTGTTCAATATGAGACTCTCGTCATCTGTTTCTTCTGCCTCTATAACATGGCTCATGGCTGCAGGTACCAGATCCCGCTATATATTATCGAGTTCATCTTAGACGGAGCCATCGTTTTGAATTTAGATATCCAGCAACATTTCCAACAATCAAGGGGCGAGGGATGGATCGATAGCTGTTTATTGGACTCAGGTTTCGACTATCCCTCCGGCCCCTCCATACCGCCTATGCAGTACCATCCAGCGACAGCCTCACGCACCTCAACATAGAATAAAGTCAGAATTCATCGGAACTCTGCGGATTCTTTGGCAGTCATGACTCACTTTCCGTCGTCATACACCGACAACCTACATTCGCCACAGCAGTTGGCCGGTAGATCTCCCATCCACCTTGTGCATGTGCACTGCGATGTATACTTACCTTTGTCTGGATCGCGACGGTGATTCACCTGCCCTCGAGGTATACATACCGCCTGCCAATGTTCCCCAGGAACCCTTGACGTCCACCCTAACAATAAGATGGAATCCCCAATAGTTCCTCGGCTGATCGGGGAGGACGAGGAAGACTGCCTGTGCAACACAGATTTGCCACCGATAGTACGTCCCTTAGGCTGTGTGGGCGATCTAAATGGCTGTTCGTCAGCAAAGACACAGAGCGATGAAATGCACTTAACTGAGGTTTGCAGATCTCTGATCAAGGGATTTGAGGATGAGATTCCGAGCTTGGTTGATCATGACTGCGTCGAGTCCCGTAGCGTCTTCAAATAGCGACTGCCTGCAACGTACCATCAACTCCGCATCTCCCTTTCCTGATTCATGATGGAGGACATCTCTTCAGATATCCAACCGTTGACCCCAGCTTTCGAGAATCAAGGAACAATTCCTATTCCATGATGTAATAATTTGATTGCTATTCTTTCCGAGAAGACATCACAGGATTATGAATTATACAGAGTGAGTTGAGCAAAGAGAGTCGACAAAAGGAAGAACCTAGAGAGATGTAGCACTTCAAGCTTCAAGCTTCAAGGAGTGACTTTGATCGAGATGAAGGATCGTAGCCGAGTGACGCAAGAGGCAATCTGTCACGGCTACCAGTTCTATTTCGAGAAATTAAAATGCTTGGCACTGAGAGCACCCTACAAGTACCCGAGCCCATAGGTCTCGGAAAATGTTAATTTTCATCCGTTCTGCCAGCTTGAAAGGTTTCACGGGGTGACGAGGCATTCATTTTACCAGTTGTTTGCACGAAGATATCTGGGCAGATGAGTTATAGTAAGGTCCAGTGGTGGTCTTCGACCTCAGTGCGCCTTCATCAATCCGTGCGTCAATTATTGTCCGAGAGGCGTCCTCGTGTTGAGGGTCCATAGAGAAAGCATTACTCAACACGCAGCTTTCCGCGTCTCAAACTCGTTCCGTATCCCCTCTCCCTACTCCCCACTTAGAATTGGCAAGGCAATGTCGAACGACCCAGGCAGCACGGTGGTTAACGCACTCCACAATGCCCACCACCAGGTAGTCCGTGACATGAAGTTTCGAACGGCAGACCGCGACTTCCATGTTGGCCGTGATGGCGACACAAACGTGAACTTGCGCAATCCCACAGCCCCTCACAATGCAGCGCCTACAGCAAGGCTCTATCTAAGGATCCGGAGACTTTGGCCTCAGCTCCGTTCATTCATTCGTAATATCCCCTCCAAAATTTGTATCGTGCGTACCCGTGCTGGTTCTTATTCGTTGGACTGATCTCGTCACCAGACATCATTGAAGGATCTGGATCATGAATTGCTAGAGTTTTCGAAGGTAACGAGTCCTGAGGTATCCTGTGGGGCCAGTGGCGCAAAGCCCCAGTCTGAAATTAAGCACTTGTACGCCTCCATCTACCTTCGCTGCCATGAGACCGCCGCTTAAAGGAGTGTAGGAGTCCTGAGGTATCCTGTGAGGTCAGCGGCGCAAAATCCCAGTCTAATATCAAGCATTCGTACGTCTCCATCTACCTTCACTGTCATGAAACCGCCTCTTACAGGAGTGTAGGGATCTCCCGCGGCTCTGGGCACTCATCATCGGGATCAATAACTATTCCATGACTGCTTATGATAGGCTCAGTGGTGCCGTCCCCGATGCCGATGCGATGAACAACTATCTTCAAGCTTATCTTAACGTTCCGCCAGATCAAATCACCAATTTACGTGACAAGGAGGCTACTCGTAGCAACATCATTGCTGCGTTCGAAAACTTGCGTGATAATCTCAAGATTAAGCATCAGGATCCCATTCTCATCTACTATGCCGGACACGGAGGCGAAGTTCCGTCGAAGAAAAAAGACAAAATTCAAGCACTGATTCCGGCCGATTGTGTCGCTGGAGAGATACCTCCCATTCCGGATCGTACCATAGCTGCCTTGATAAACGGCATCTCGACAAAACATGGTAATAATATCGTAAGTGTAACTCGAAGTCTAGACCTACGGCTGCTCATCCGCGTCAACATAGACTGTCATCCTCGATTGCTGCCATTCCGGTTCAGGTACTCGTGGTGGTGGGGAGACAGACGAAACCACCGTGCGCGGATGCGAGCTGGGCCCCAACGATGTCCCTGACGATCTGGACGAACATATCTGTAAGGAAAACCTGGAGCCCGAAGCTACCACCGAGTCCAGCACTTGTGGATTACGCTTTGCGAAAGGCTTTGCCATGAAGGATATGAACTCGCATATTCTCTTGGCTGCCTGTGGCGCCGGTGAGCGAGCTCGAGAAGATAGGGGACACGGAAGGTTCACCGACGCCCTGTTGGAGCTACTCAGGACCGTCCCCCCAGATCAGATCACCTATGCCGATATTTTGCTCAAGATGCCCCGCATCGATGGGTGAGCCTTGATCATCTCCGACGGCGATCCTACTGGCTGATTACGGTTCCCTTTGAGGCAAAACCCCCAGTGCGAAGGGTATCACAGGAATCGCATTCTTTTTGACTCCAAAGTCCGCCTACCTACGAGTCGTCACAACATCTACGAAGTCAACCTGGAGAAGAAGAAGTATATTTTACAAGGCGGCCGGGCTCACGGTATAACGGATGGTGCGGAGTTCACACTTTACCGAAATAGGGAGGTCGCACTGGTTGAGGAGCCTTTGGGAGTGATGTTTGCGAGGGAGGATAACATCAATCCCTTCACCACTATCCTCGAACCCGTTGGGAACGCCCCGGGGGCACTCGAAAATCCTGCCATCGCCATTCAGACCAAGGCAGGCGCCTCGAAAGATCTCCCCATTTATGTTCCTCTGGAGAGCCAATACATGCACCTCTTCGAAGCGATTGCAAGAGAGATGTCCGGAACAGGCCCCGACCTCTGTAAGATCAAATTGGTCGACGAGGCCGAGAAGGACAAAGCAAAACTCGAGATTGTTGCCACTCAAAAGAATCAGCTCACTTTCAAGGTCTTGGAGAAGCAAGCAATAGAGCACGGGTTTACTTGTATGCCGCATGCCATCGACCCGGACATTGACGACCTTCATCACATCCTACGGGCCGCCTCTCACTATCACTTTTACCTCAACC
>SDEE01000462.1:0-39569 GCA_004126415.1 Candolleomyces aberdarensis | reverse complement strand
AGCTGCTCTCACTATACCTTCTCCCTCTCAGAATCCTCAGCCGTTCCTCACTCCTCAGCCTATCGTAAATGGCGGTCGGAGCTTCAGCGGCTCTTTGTCTGGAGTGATGGCTCCATCTGCTATGGCCAATATTCGCCCTCCTCAGCCTCTGTAGGCCGGTCCTCAGACTGCAGTTGGTCCCAACAACGCCTTCTCCCAATCTGGGATTTATACCATGGGTCCGTCGGGCCACGGTGCTCCTACTTTAAACGGTTCTCCATCTCGAATGAGGGCTCCACCCACCAGCACGGCCAACGCTCAGTTTCTTCAGTGTCGACAGCTTGGCTCTCAGGCTCCCAACGATGTCCACAACTTCGTCTCTCAACTGTCCGACTTATCCCATGGGTCAGTCGGGCTCCCAGTCTGAACGGTTCTTCGTCTAGATGAGAATGGTATTCTGATGGGACCAAGTTGCTTCATAGCGTGACCGACTGGTTACCGGTCTAGAGCCTCGAGGCGGTCCCAATGCTGATCATCGATGAGCATCCCGTGATATCCCGGGTCTCTGGGGCTGAGCAACTAATTCTGGGCAGTTGGGCCGATGCTCCGACCCCGGTGCGGAGCCAATGCGGTCCCAAAATAATCTCGAAGAACACGAGTGGAGGTCGAACGGTTCAGTAAGATGTCGAAATAGTCGCGCTTAACGAGCATATTCTAATTACGAGGATGGGGAGCGCATGGTAGATAGGACATAAGGACATATGGGTATTGGACCTCCCAACACCAGACGAACAACGAAATCGAATCCACCATTCAGTGATCCCCAAAGCCAGAAATATCGAGTCTAGGGATCTCATCCGAGGAAATCGAATATGACCTTACACAAACAAACCATCAGCTCATCACACCAACTGGGTCGCAGAGCGAGCAAAATAATCGACAAAGAGTAGGAACAACAAACAGAACACGTACCTTCCCTACTCCTGCCCAAGACACAACAGAATTCCTTGAAACTCCACGCTATCCAGCTCCAACTCAAGCTCAAACTCGGTATCACCAGCCATAAGTACTCGAAGTGGTCGCGTTCTGTCGGAAGGTAGGCAGAGAGGCTAGGTCGACCATTTGCAGAGCTAGAGGATTTCGTCTTCGTCCGTGCACCGCAGAATCTTGTCGGTTTTGCCGGCGTAGAGAGTGGGGACAGCAGAGGGGTCTATGCAGAGGTAAAATTTGGGTTGGTATGCGTATGTTATGACAGGGAGCAGCAGATGTACCGGACGTACCGGACGGTGATTGGGAGGATCTGCTTCGGATGGCAAACGAATCACCACTGAGTATCGAGAGATTAAATTCGTAGCGAGACATTGCCTGAAAACAGACTCAATACTCGAGGTGTAGACAGGTGACGAAATGCACGCACGTTTCCTGAGAATCGCTCCCTCCAATATAAGGTTCTGCAACCTGTCGAACACAGCTTGTCAACAACCCGCAAAGCAGAGAAGCGGAGTACACATACTAACCGATTCTCGCACATTCGACAACGCCCGCAGTGCTATTTTTGATGTACGCAGGTGTCTTCAGCCAATCTTCCTGTTCCGCGGGCAAATTGACCTATTCACAACGTCAATAAACACATGAGCCAAAACCGTGGAGTCGGCAAAGAATTCCGCACATTCACGATATACGACTTCGGACCAATAAAAGTCGAAACCAAACCCCTCTTCGCCAACCGGTACTGCACGACACCACGAAGCGTTGCAGTATGAGGTCTGGAGGGCGAGTAATGAGTGGAATTCGTTTACTGATTTTTTGCTGAAGACCCCGGAGGTCAGTATCATCCTTCCCTGTAAACTAGCTTGGTAGGCTTACCCCAATACATTGCTTCGAGTGCTCGCTGCCAGCGAGACCTCCAACGGACAGGAGAGCGTGTATAGGCTGGTCAAATTGAGGGAGCTCCTCTCTGAGCAGCTGGAGAACCTGTGTCACGCGATGAGCAAACATCGGGATGGGAAGAATACGCAAAATGCTACACACCTGGTCTACAACCGGATCGAAGAGGGCTCTTTGAGCCAAATTGCCTGATATCGGCAGCTGTCCATTGATGAAGCCAACCGTGGGCCCGTGTGGATCTTCGACGTTGAAGCACATGAAGAGTAGAACATATCTGCGAGAGAGCGCAAATCGTTCCGTCAGAGTTCCCTCAAAGATGATGGTCGCCAGTCTAGGAAAACTCACTATCATCCTCGATATCAGAATATCGCGTTCGCCGAACTAGCGCACTGCAATAAGTCGAGACAAGATCCAATAGCCAGGGCTTCACACTCACTGAGGTAGGCAAACGACGCTGGGTCAGGGTGCGCCATGTGTCCAATAATCGACATGCAGGGGGGTCGACCATCGGGGCTGAGTTACTCGATGAACAATCGACCGTAATAATGCCTGCATCGCTGATGATTAAGTTCTGCGAAGGGCTTGAAGCGGTGAAGGGCCATGAGATGAAAACAATGAATCGCAGCGGCTGAGGGCTCTCCGTCCAGGTAGTGTGGCCTGCAAGGGAGCTCGCAGTGAGACTCAGGCATGGTTTCGCAGCCTTTTGTGTCCCAGGCCGCTGGAGCTGTGGGCCAAACTTTTGCAGTGTCTAACAGAATCAGAGCTGTTAAAATCGGTACGCGAGATGCGGGTTAGTGTACTTACTGAGATCGGCGACGGATCCGATGTCCCTAGTAATCTGATCCTTGGCGTACTCCCAAAGGCAGGTGAGAGAGTCGATGATGAAGTCAATGAAGGCTCTCCCGGTCTGTAGCCTGTGTCCGAAGATGGGTCAGTCAACGTGAGTACTCGTGGCAGAAGACACGAAAGGGATTTACTTACAAGTATATCAAGCAACCTCGGATCCCTAGTCTCGAAGGGCGTGGGGGCCCAAGAACAGGGTGCCAGACATGGGACTTGCAGTCTTCACTTCCAAGCTCCATGCGATAACGCGGCCGACCTCGTCATCGTCGTCGAGTGCGTTGGGATCTGGAGGGGGTGCTTCGTTGACAATAGAAGCTCACGAGCGCGGATTCACGTACCTTGCAGAAGATTTCGAAGGATCCAGGCTAGGTAGAGATCTGCTGGACCTGTCCACCCAGCAATACGCGAAGAGCCACACCCGAGAACGTCGTACCTGGCCATTGCAACCCACATCAGCAAAACACTCCCAGCCAAACACTGAAGACCTAAGACACTCACCAAAAACGATTGAAACCAACATCCTCCCATCCTCTGCAGCCTGCTAAGTGAAGCCCGCAGTCAACATAGGCAAAGACGGAGACGGTGGACTCGTCGATCCCACAGACGCGTTAAAGGTGGACGGAGAGCGCTGAGGCACGGCTGAGCGAACACGGCGGCGGTGGAGGAGAATGCAACGTCAAACAACCCGTAAACTGAGACTGAACAGCTCTCGCTGGCGAAGATTGCTGAACCCGTTATTCCACTGCTGTTTTCTGTTGCAGAAGTTGGGCATGCGCGTAAGGAGGACCGGCTGCTGAGCTACTGGTAACTGGGGCCTCTCCAATTCCAACTACGAGACTTGCAAGGACGTCATCTGGAGTTTCTCGTTGAAAGAGAACGAATAATGGCGCATAATTCGAGTGGAAAGAGGAGTCAGTGGTCGTGGCGCAAGTACAAGCCAGAAATGGCCGTGCACATCAGAACAACCACGGATCAGCCTTCTTTGGGGGTCCAACAGTTTCGATTGGATGGAGCCTTCCATCGAAAACAAGAATCAAGTTGCCGCTACTGCACGTTCTCCTGAGATGGCACGCCCTCTTACATCCTCAGCGCAACATCCTCCGCTCTCTCAGAATCTCCAGCCGTTCCTCGTTTCTCAGCCTGTAGTAAATGGCGCTCAGGAATTTTGACGAGCTCGAAAAAATCGCCGTCCATGATTTCAACACTCTCTGTCCAGTTTCTTGTATTCTATCATCTTTGCTCTTCCCTTCCACTCTTTCCCTCCTTTATTCTCTCTTCCTCACCATTGCCAGCGTCGTCTAGGGTGTTTCCTGCAACCTGCTTACCACGATGCAGTCAGCCCAGAGTAGAGCTCACAACTTTCCCTTTACCCACAGTCTTCATAACCCAGTCTTTGGGACTGGCACAGTCTAGATTGGCCTTACGACCTTCTCATGTCCAGAGACCTCTTCTACTGTTGAGGAGAGCCTATGCAGTAGAGGCTTCCAGCACAGGACTCACGTCAACTTCATCAGGCACAGTACACTATTTTTCCAAGACTTAGTCGTCCGGAAGGCTGAGACTATTCTGCGCGCAGACACCGACCCCGAAACCACCGCCATTCACTCAATCGCGATGGAGGAATTTCCTGCAGTTTCTCGGATGCGCCACACTGGTCACCATGTTTGGTGGTGCTGTGGGATTCTACTTCCTCACTCAGTGCAATCAAACACCGGGCTTGCAGACACCATTCAACCCCGAAAAGAAAACTGTCGTTGTTTTGGGGAGCGGTTGGGGAGTGACTAGCCTTCTGTTGATGCTGGACACAAAGGAATACAATGTTGTACGTCTTCACTTATCATCGTTATCCTCCCATTTTCACCCTATCTACAGGTCGTTAGAGGTGGAGGCAACCGACGTTGATGTAAGCATTGAGCAACTCAGAACAATGTCAGTGCTGACGCTCTGTTACATTACAGCCAACAAACAAGATGGTTACTTTTACTGGTACACTCCTGTCCCTTCAGTGCTCTTTGAATACCGATAACACCTTCTACAGACAACTCCAAAATCAAGGGCGCCACAAGCTCGACGTCAATCAAGTATGACTACCTGGTCTACGCAGTCGGCAGCAAGGTCCAAACCTTCAATATTCCCGGAGTCAAGGAACATGCTGTCTTTATGAAGGAGCTCCAGGATGCTGAGCAGGTACGTGCAACCAACTCGGGACCAGTTACACGCAGCTGATTATGGTTGTAGATGCAACACAGATTTATGGGCTGCCTTGAAACTGCCGCCTTCCCTGGTCCATTGCCTGAAGAAGTAGACCGCCTTCTTCACATGGTTGTCATTGGCAGTGGCCCTACCAGCGTTGAGTTGAGGTAGGAATTTTCTTTCTATCTTGAAACCCACACAGAAATTGACCCGTTACTTTTCAAGTGGCGAGTTGCACGACTTCCTTGAAGACAACCTCAAGTCCTGGTATCCCGAGCTTGCCGGCAAGGTCAAGATCACGCTCGTTGAAGTTCTCCCCTCTGTGCTACCCATGTTCAGCAAACAACTCATCTCCTACACCGAATCCACTTTCAAGGAGAGCAAGATTGACATCCTGACCAAGACAATGGTTAAGGAAGTCAAGGAGCGCAGCATCGTACTCCAGATGCCTGACAAGAGTATCAAGGAGGTGCCATGCGGTTTGGTCATTTGGGCTGCTGGTAACAAGGGCAGCAAGATCACGCAAGACTTGATGGCCAAGCTCCCTGCTGACCAGACCAACCGACGTGGTATCATGGTGGACGATAACCTTTGCATGCAAGGTGCCGAAGACATCTTTTCTATTGGTGATTGCACCGCTACGTCGTACGCGCCTACCGCACAAGTTGCTTCACAACAGGGAGCTTACCTCGCACAGGTGTTACACCAGCTGGCACAGAAAGATGGGCTGGAGAAGGAGTTGAAGAAGCTGGAGAGTTTGGATGTGGAAGGGGATGAGGAGATGGCAAGGGTTCAGAAGGAGATTGCAGTGACTCGGAGCAAGATCTCAAAAATTCAACCCAAGCCGTTCCATTACTCTCATCAGGGTACCTTGGCGTACATTCTGTTTATTACTTCTCCTGCGTGTGTGATCTCTTATGCTGACAACAATAACCTGTCTTGCAGATACATTGGTTCAGAGAAGGCTATTGCCGACCTTCCCTTCATGAACGGAAACATTGCCAGCGGAGGCGTCGCTACGTTTTTGTTCTGGCGCAGCGCCTACCTCAGCACTTTGTTCTCGTTGAGGAACAGGACCCTTGTTGCTACTGACTGGTTGAAGGTCAAGCTGTTTGGCCGGTGAGTTTCCTTTGTGCTACCCTGCCGTTTCGCGCCGTGATTCTGATTTTTTTCGCTTCTTTCAGTGATGTGAGTCGGGAGTAAAGGGCACGTTCAACTGGCGTACACGGCTTTTGTAAATCATGTTCGTCTTCGGTCTAAATATTCCTTAGTTGTACCCTTTGTACCACCCTTGTCCTCCCGCTCGGTGCTCCATATTCCATTCGTGCCCTGCCCTGTGACACCTCTTCATCCTTATGCATGACCGATCGGGTACTTGGTTCATTTCAATCATCTATCTATAGACCTGTAGTTACTGGTACCTTGTTCACTCTGCCTTTCATTCGGACTGCTTGACCTACCACTAGACTTTACTTTAGGTTTATGATGAGTACTACATCCTTTCTCTAATGGTCTTCTTTTCACTTCCTCTACCTCCACCAAGGATGGACTAACTGGGAGCAATACAACATGACATGAAAACTGACACACCTGGTATTATAGACCTTTGATTCCATTTTCTTTTTAGAGTAGAATAGATACTGGTGTATGACAGGCGCATGACAGGCGCATGATATAGATTTTGGACACAAGAAATGGCGGGATGTGCATACAGACACAACAGTGCTAACAACAGATGATGATGCTTTGGATTTTCCGCTACAAACAAGATTCTAGCATCCAACAACCATTGTCTTGATGATCACCAGCAGGGAGATAGTCAATATGTGATATCGACCAGGAAAGATAAAGCAGAATATGGAATCTGAGCAACTCAAGATCAAATTCTTGTCACTTTCCAGACCTTGGCTGCTGAATGCACTGTAAAGAAGATCCTTAATGCACCAGGCTAAATGCCAATCCCAGACTACTCCAACATTTGCCATGATGTTTTATTTGACTTAAGATGTGCTAATCCTAATGCTGACTTTAATGGCAATTTCATCAGCTTCACTCAAAATTGAATTGCCAAACCTTCTAGACTTGGGACCTTTGGCAAAACATCCATCTTTGTGCAAAAAAGAAATCCAAGTAATGATATCAAAACCCCACAGCCTGACCTGAAAAGTAGTGGAAGCCATAATATAAGTGCTCATTATTAACATGAACAAAAGGGAAAATTTTGAATTTATGGGAACATACAAGAGATACCATATATACAAGAGTTCCAGAAAGGTAACAGCAATAATCACATTCAGGGGACAAATCTGAGAAATTCTGGAGTAATCATGATCCTAAAGCACTTGAGAAATGTCAAGAGCATAGACTCTCCCATTTTTACATCCAATGGCTACAGATGAACATGTAGAGTCAAAAGATACACTAGAAACAGGCCAGGATGAAGGAAACCAGCAAATTGGAACCACAGTTGGTGACGAAGACTGGCCAGCCAGTTTGACTCTGATCAATCCAGAAACAGGAGGGTGGCCTTTTGTAATATTTGCATAAAATGTTGAAGAGTCTGCAAGACCCATGGAAAGGGGTTGACACTCAAGAGTGGCAAGAAGGGTTCCTGCTTGGCTGTCCCACAGGCACACTGTCCTATCATAAGATGCAGATSCCAGCCTTTGCCCATCAGATGAGAARGCAACACTGTTTACCCAATTGGAATGGCCTTCAAGAGTGGCAAGAAGGGTTCCTGATTGACTGTCCCATAGACACACTGTCTTGTCAGATGATGCAGATGCCAGCCTTTGCCCATCGGGTGAGAAGGCAACACTGTTCACCCTATTGGAATGGCCTTGTAGAACTGCAAACTCTAACGGCCATGTTACATCTCCTCTTTTAATGCTCACTCCATAATATTGCTTTTGGTTCATTTGATAAATGGTTGTTTGCTTTGGTGCTAGAGGTATGCAAGACCAATATGCATGCAAAGGTGCTCTTTTGATGACATTGAAGTTTAGCAAAATAAACCTTTGGCTATCTTGAAGCACTTCTTTCAATGAGTCTGAGCTACTGCCAGTATGACTTGCCTAATATTATTGTGATGCATTTTGGTGAATATTTTATAATTAAAGTTACAGATATTTGACATACCAGAATAGCCAAGGTGGTTTTCAGTGCAGTGTTTGCTAGATCCAGTTGCTTGATACTGGCCAATGCTTCAAGCCAATGGATTAGATGCTCCTTTACAAATTGATCCAACAAAGACATAATTATTGGGTCCATTCTTTTTATTTTGTTCAGGTGATTAGCCCAATAGCAAATTGAATATTGCAATTCTTTGGAAATGTGGTCTGTACTGAGACCTTCTTTGAGCAAATCATCCAGGTCTTTGTATTGATCCCCAGAGGGAACAGGCACTTGGCAAAGATTGAATATGAGTTGCCTGTTCATCACTTGCAGGCAACATTTGGCCAGGTCCAGATGATGCTCCTGTTCCACAATTTTGAATTCAGAGGGACAACAGGGGCCAGTGATGAAGTCTGGAAAAGATTTGTGATGAATCTTGTATGTGAGGGCAGGCCCTTCACCCAAAGGAGCAAGAATGGAATACAAGTTAGCCAAAGTAGTTTCAACAACACATTCTGTCTGGCCCAACAGTTTTGCTAAGATTGGAGCAGGAAGAGGAACCTGAAGGGCTAGAATAGCACCAACAATATCTTTGAATTGACTGAGCCACATTTCTCCCTTTCCAATAGGCTTTGCAGATCTTAGCAGATTGAGATATAAATCATCCAATTGAGCCATTGGATTAGGTTTATCAAACTGAAAATTCAAAAGCTGTGCAAGTTGGCCTACAGGATCAAGGAATTGGGGATCAAGTATAAACTTGATGGCAGCAGATGCAAAAGTGAAGAATTTCCCAGATAATTTGGCAAGTTTAGCCTTATCCTCTGCTGCTGGTTGCCAAGAACAATCATATAAGTCCCCCAGAGCCTCCTGCATTTTGAGTGGGGACAAGGAATCATGCACATACAGAGAAATATCTTGCTCAACCATCAGGTCTTCTATTTCCTGATGATGGAAGACATTTACATCTGGTGTGTCCATATACTTCCTTCTCAGTTCCAGCTCTGGACGAGTGGTAAGCAACACCTTGGTATTTGGCAACTGAGAGACTGAGGATATAATAAGTTGGAGAAGCTCTAAGGCATCTGGTTCAACACATTCATCCAAGGCATCAAAGATCAGAACTAGAGGGGTTGCTCTTTGCTCAAGCAGTGGGGACAGTGGCTTGGCAACAAGCAAGCTAAACTGCTGAGCAAGATGCCTGTCCAAAGCATGAGGCTGCTCATTGATAGCAGCTGCAATAGCTTGTCCATAGGATGCATCAAAGCAAGCAAGCTGGTGTGCAATGGTGTGCACAAAACCCAAAGACTTCTTTCGATCATCATGATCTCGAGAAAAGAAAAAGGTTGCTCCCAGAGAGTTGATGCCTGCAACTCGCTGTGCCACAGTTATAGCCACAGTAGACTTGCCAATCCTAGCAATGCCATCAAGCACATAAAGTGGAGGGTTATGATCATCAAAGACAGAACCACTAATCCAGCGCCCAACATTACCCAGGAGTGTGGAACAGGTACCTTCAAAGCATGGCATAATCTTGTCTGCAACCCCCCATGAGTCATAAGCAGCCCCATGAATCCACCTGAGTTGCCCAAGAGTGGGATTCTGCTTGTCTTGTTAATGGAAATAGATCTTGATGGAAAAGCATGGGAAACAAACCTTAACTTGCTTGCCGAGTGTTGCAGAAAGACCTTGCATCCATCCTTCCTGGTCCTGAATAGTGGCAAGAATGTTGCTCAAGTCAATTGTCCCTGTGATATGATTTTCGATCTATTGAGAACAAGTTAGTTGTCATTGCAAGGATCTAGTAGGGTTAGAAGCATACCCAAAATTGTTGCAAGAGTTTGTTGAGTTTCTTGTTTGCATTCTTGAGGACCTTGACATCATCCTCTGCCAGTACATAGCCTGCAAATCCCCTTGACGGTTCCTTATTTGCAGCTTCCAAAGTATTGCATATCCCCCTAGAGCCATAAAGTTGAATATTTGACTGAGTGCCCAAAGAAAGATACGTACACAACAAGACGTCTGATGCTATCTTTCAGATCCTCTGACAGGAGCTTTTTGTCCTTTCCCTTGACAGCATTGACAATACTTGAGCCAAGAAGATCGCAATGTTTCTTCAAAATCTTCACTTCTTCCTTGTTAGAGTCGGCTTTCTATGCAACATTCGAACAAAATGCATCAAAAAAATAGAAGATGCGCATACCTCGACGACATCCACCACCTTCAGTAATGCTTCAGTTGGACCTTTGAACGGGTCCGGTATAAGGGTTACAGCAATACCCAGCGCAGTCTCGAATGCATCCAAAACAGGCTTCGGAACGATCGAAGTGATCACAGTCTTTGGCGAAAGGGGTTGTTCGACCATCGCTGACGAAGACACAGCGTAGGGTTGAGGGAGAGATGCCGCGGTTTCAAGTTCGGCGGAGGCACCGAGAGCTTCCTCTGCGCCCAGAGTCATCCAACTGCTGCACCACTGGAAAGATGGAGGGCTCACCGGTTGCAGCAGCTTCCCCGTCCCTATCGAGTCCACCCATGGCATTGGCGTTGTCGCTCGCTGGAATAGCAGAACCTGCAACATCTTGAGCGCTCATTGCCGCCTCCCCCTGGTTTGTCGGCTTCTCTTTGCCCAGGAAAGTCTTGGGCCCTCTTTTAACATTCTTCCCCATCCTCTGCATACTCTCTTCCGTCCTGTCAACCCTCTCCACGACTTGTGCTTTGAATTGGCCGGCTCTGCTGGGGGGTTGACTGCCATCAGTGCCCAGTGTCGCAGCCTGAGACGAGATCGGCGCGTTGCGCTCCGGATTGTCGGGAGGACCATGGTTGCCTCGGCCTCCAGAGTGAGTAGATTCAGCCATATCGGTTTGTTGGTTGGTTCGAAAAGCTCAGTTAGATCGCAAAGTTCGGATAGTGGATGGTGGTCCAAGATCAAGTTGCGGGGGAGAACCCGAGGCAGTCCTCAGCTGATCATCGGTGAGCATCCCGTGACTCTGCGGTCGGACATCCGACTCTGGACTGACTGGATGGCAGTTCGGCCGATGCTCAGTCGGCCCAGAGCCGATAAGCCCTCAAAATAATGTAGAAAACCACACGAATCGTGGGGTGGGTAAGACGTTGCAAAGATTTGTCCTTGACGAACGTAGTACACGCGAAACGAGAGCACGCGTAAACGGTACATAAAGCATAAAGCGTATAGGTATTGAATCTCCAGACAGCAAACGGAAGACGAAATTTGATCCACCACCCAAGATGCAAGGCTCGAGATACAAAGCCTGAGGCACCTCATCCGAAGAAGTCAAATGTGACCCTACATTCAACAAACTGTCAACTCATCACATACAACCCGATCGCAGAAAGTAGAAGAATAGACAAGGGGAACAGCGCGTACCTTCCGCACTCCCGCCCATGATACAACATCAACATCCAACCCAACCCCAAGTTCAAACTCGGGATAGAACCCACATTTCTGAAGTGGCCGCGTTCCGCTAGAAGCCAGGCAGTGAGGTTCGGGGTTCATTTGCAATATTCGAGGATTTCGCCTTCGTGTGCGCATCGCGTGATTTCCTCGGAGGCGCTGGTGTGTAGGATGATGACGAAGGACGCATCTACACAGACGTAGAATTTAGTTTGGTGACTTAGGTCATGATAGGAGAGGCTGATGTACCGGACGGCGATCCAATCACTACTGAACGTTGTGAAGTTGACTTCGCCAACGAGCTTACCAGAACTTGGTAGGAAGACATTGCCTGAAAAAGATCGTATCAAAATCCGAGGTGTAGAGAGCGACAGAAATGACGCACCCTTTTCTGGTAATCGCACTCTTTGACCAAGTACTGCAACCTATCGAGCACGCACAACTCGTCAACAAGCCACGGAAACAGACATGAGGCACACATACCCGCAGCTGTCCACCCGTAATGCGCGAAGAACCATTGGCAATACCGGAAAGCGTGGTACCTATTCATTGCAGCCCACATCAGCAACACTCTACACCAAGAAATGAAGAGCTCTTACCGAAATCTCTTCCGCAACCTGTTGAGCGAAGCCCAGAGGGAAGATCGGCGAATTCGAAGGTGGTGGAGCCATCAGCTCCGCAGGTGCGCTATTAAACGCGGACGGAGGGCGTTGAGGCACGAGGGTGGTGGAGGCGGGGACAAACCCGCGAGCTGAGACAGGTCGCTTGCAGCGAGATATGTTGGGCCTTTGCCCCACTGCTGAGGAACGGCTCCATGCCGAGCCTGCTGCTGCTGCCGTTGTGGAAGTTGTGCATACGTGGATGGAAGACTGAGGACCTGCTGGGCTTCCCCAACGTAGGTTGGGAGCCATTCCACCTACTTCGAGGTCCCAGCCACAGCGATGAGGGCTGGAAGTATATCGATATTATCTGGAGAGTGTGACAATAAGTTGATAAGCACTTCATGAGGAGAAATTTCACGCACCTTATAGCAAGGTTCGATCGAGGCATCGACGCCATTCTCTTGCACTTGTCTGACAGCCCCAAAAAACAGTGGAAAGTGGAAAAGGCAAAGAGGAAATCGTCGGACTGGAAATCGAAATTGGGTCCGCGCCGCCGGCAACAGCCGAGCATCACTGAAGTGGTACATGTATTGTAAGGACTATACTTATGTTGGTGTATATAGGTATACCCCAGTCATAATCCAAAGAAGAGCTTCTTCGAGGCTTTCACAGACCTCACTATCGAACCTCGTTCAGCGGTTTGCAGATTGACGGAAAATCTGAATTTTCGAAACGCACATGCAAGCGGACGAGCCGAAATTTGCCGCTGACAGAGACGTCCCAAATCAGACCATCATCCCACGATCCTTCCAACGTGTTGACAACGTCCTACGGACTTGTGACGCGCTTTAGCAGGAAACATCATCTCTTTGTACTCTAGTTATGGTACGGTATCTCCTCTCTCTCTCTAGGAATGATACAAGCTAATGGGATTGCCTCGGACAGTCCGCCTTGTTTAACTTCCAATCCCTGCTGCTCGTCGTCTTGCTATTCATCTGCACATGCACATACGTGCGCGCAGTTGCTCCTCGTCTAGTGGACAAGAACAAGGAGGGGTGAGCTCAGAATCGTGTAATGCTAGAGCGCAACTCAAATTTCGATATTTAGATTTGCTGGTCTGCTCTTCAAATCCGCTAGGATAGGTGTGTGCTTCGAAATTAGCCTGCTGCCTTGCCTCGCATGCTTACCACCACCGTGTATCAGGCGAACGACTATCACCCTACGTGGCCTTAGTTTGCATAGTAATGGCAGCACAGCTCCTCTTACAATGAAGGATGTTTCATTGTGATCTATCATCAAATTGTACATGGGATGCAGAGCCAGGGATATACAGATACAGAAACAAGAGACGAGAGACAGGAAACGGAGCGATTAGGCATAGAAACAATACACTATCCAGACAACACCAAGACACAACAGAAGCATCCTTCTATCTATGAGAGAAAGCGCCAGCCACTACGACCTCGCCCCGATTCTCCTCCTCCTCGTCGACTCCTCCCCATCCTCTTCATTATCATACAAATTCGACCCCGACCTCTGGGCCGTCCTTTCAACGATACTCGTCCCATCCCTGAACCTCGCCCTGAACAACACGTTCGCGTTCGTAAACAGACCTTCCTTCAAAGAGACGACAATAAACTGCGACCCCTTGAACCGTGTCCGGAACAGTTGACCAATATGTTGCGTATGGGACAGGTCGAGCGCCGCATCGATCTCGTCGAGGATGTACATGGGTGCAGGCTTGAATTGGAGCAGGGCCATGATGAGGGAGAGGGCGATGAGAGAGCTGGATGGCAAACAGGGGATAGAGAAAGAGTTGAAACATCTAGTCAGCATGTGTACTACGGGCGGTGTTATAATAGAGGAACGTACCGTTGTCCACCACTCAGCTCTGTCAAACTCGCCTTCCATACACTTCCAAGCCTGACTTTGACCTCTAAACCGTCCATGAGGTCTTGGCCTTCTGGTGGTTGAAGTTTTGCAAAGTTGCCAGGTAAGAGTTCCGCGAAGATACCACCGAAGTCCCTGTCGCGTCGTGAGGTAAGCACGAGCATTTCAAAGAAGAAGCCAGGAGTACACGTACTTGTTGACCTTCTCCCAAGTCTTCTCGAGAGCATCCCGCTTATACCTGTCCAACTCCGCGATGGTCTCTTCAATCTTCTCTTTATCCTTGTTCACGGTTTGCAAGTTCTTCACGAGTTCCCCTTCCCTCTTCTCGACACTGTTGATTAGAGCGCGTCAGTTCCTTCTTTTGAGGGGTAGAGGGGAGGATGCTTACGGTTCAATGACGTTCATAACCTTGGGATTCACCTTCTTCTTCATCCCATTCTGCGCCTCCTGCAACTCTTTCCTCCTCTTCTCCAACTGTCCCATATCACCCGAGAAGTCATACATCCCGCCTGGCTTGCCAAAGAGACTGCGAAATCCAAGTAAGCATCCATGCATCGAAGAATTAGAGAGGGAGAGGTAACAAAACACGTACTGCTTCTCCTGGTCAATCCACTCGTTCTGCTTCTCCAAGTTCTGGATATGACTCTTCGCGCTCCCCTTCTCCTTCTCCAAATTCCCAATTTCATGCGTTGCTTTCTGGATGTCCAAATCCGCTTGCTCCATTGACTCTTTCCTCTGCTTGATTGCTGCTTCGATAGCCTTGAGCTCAGCATCGAAGCGCGCGAGGCTGGCAAGCTCGGCTTGGAGCTCTTCGTTGCGTGCTTGGAGTTCGGCCTGTCGTGTTGAGCGATTAGTATCCGTTTTCGTATATTATTGGGAGAATAGCGGAAGAGATGACATGACACGACACCCACCTGAGTCTTCTTCAACTTTTCTTGGGCCAAGGCCACCTCTTCCTGGAGCGACTGGACCTGCTCACCAGCCTCTTCAAGCTCCTGCTTCTTCTTCTCCCTCTCATCTTGCACCTGACCAAGCTCGATCTTCCCGCTTGAAAGCTCTTTCTGCTTGGCTTTGACGACGGCTTGGTGTTTCTGCTCGTTGGCTTTCTGCTTCTTAATACTAGCCTGTAAGAGAGAGAGCAAAAGAATATGTCAGCTATACGTTGATCACACACGACAGCAAAGCGAAGGTGAAATCGATGAAATCACACAGACCTTGAGCTCATTGATCTTCCCCTCCTTATCCCGCCCAAACTCGTCCATATCTTTCTCCAACTTCTTGCACTCCGCCTCTGCCTCCTTCTGCTTGTTCTGCGCAGCTTTGACAGCATCTGTGAGAGTTTTGATGTTCTCTTTGGCGTCGGAGACTTGGGTTGCGATCTACCATGGCAGAACGGGTCAGTTAGGTTTGCGAATCGCGAGATAGCTAGACGTATGATGATAGGAAGGGGAAGGAGAAAGACGCGAAGAGAAGTGGAGAAGAGGTCTGCCAGTCGACGGTCAGCAGCCCACCGCGTGAAGGCGGGCGCACAAGACGCGTTCGTGGAACGCGACATGGGACATATCCCAGTGCGACTCGGAGGAGTATCTCGACATGCACAGAAATCAAACCGAAATCGGAAGAATAATGTAGAGAATTAGGATGTTGTGGGAGAGCAGAATATTGAGAACGAAAACGTAAATGTCGAGATCGAGGATACCCCGATGCGGAAGAAATAAAATTTGAGATCCCGACTTTCAGTGTCGAGAAATGAAGATGTCGAGAACGACGATCCTCACAATGTTGGACAAAAAATTCCGAAGAGGAAGAAGAGCAAAAGACCGGGGTAAGAGAAAGAACACAAATGTCAAGGAGGTGCAATAAGGCGAGACAGCCAGAAACAATTTTGTCTCTCGCGCCGACAGAGACCCTGTCACTCAACCAAACCCAAAGAACCCACGCAAACGAAAAGAACGAGAACGACAAGATGTCGCTCAAAATCAAACCAACACTCACCCTCGCCGCATTTCCTCCCTCAATCTGCTCAGTCATCAACTTCAACTGATGCTCCTTGATCTCCAAATCCGCTGTGAGCGCCGTCCACTGCTCTCTCGGCCTCTTCATCCTCTTCTCTTCCTCCTCCAACTTCCCCAAATTGTCTCTCGCCTCGTCCAACTCGGCCTCGACTTTCAAAAGCTCCTGAACCTCGACCAGGATCCTATTACCGGAAGGTGCAGACCCTCCGGTCATAGTACCCGAGGGATCGTACACGTCGCCTTCGACGGTAACAGATTTAGTCATAACGTTGGGATTAAAAGTCACTTTGTTGGCAATGTCGGAGGTGTCACAGATGAGGGTGTCCCCAAAGACGAATTCGATGGCTTTAGAGACATCTTGGGGGTAGTCGACCAGAGAGAGTGCAGTGCGGACTTGGCCAGGGGCTATCTTTTCCGCTTGTCTGAGTTTCTGTTGTCGTTACGATTAGCTTCTATGAATGATATGGAAGGCAGTGTGAAGTAGGACTCACCTCAGGCGCGATGGTTCTCGGGGAGATCTTGTTGAGAGGAATGAGGGTAACTCGTTTCCTCAGGTTACCCTTCTTCAAGAGGTCGCTGCCGACCTTCTCGTTTTGCACGACGACGTTGAAGAGACGACCTCCAGCGACGATTTCCAGGGCAGTAGCTTTGTTGTAGTTCTCTTCAGGGAGAGTGATGAGCTGGGCAGCGAAACCCTTGACATTCCGTCGGTCGAAGCCCGCGTATGGATCGCTATACTCAAAGCTGAGCCTTCCAAGCGACTGCTTCACTCGTTCTCTGCGCTGGATGAGACAACCGGCATACATGAGTTACGGTTGCGAGTAAGACGAATGAAGGAACTCACGTCTGAGAGATGTCGTACAATCCGCCTAGCTTCGTTCAGCTTCGCCACAAACTCGTCCTCCTTCTCCTTATTCCACCCGAGGTGGTTCAGAGCTTGCTTCTGCTGTTCAACAGCCTTCTGCATGTTCTCCAGCTTCTTCCTGCCATCAGCAGCCTCCCGTTCGAAGTCCTTCATCTTCTTCTCCAGATCCTTCAACTCGTTCTGAGCGACTCCGAGTTTGAACTTGGTTTGCTCTTCCTCAGTTTTGGCCTGGGCGAGACGTGTTTTGGCTTCCGCGAGTTGACCCATGTAGCCGCCACCAGAGTTGTTGGTGCCTCCGAGACCCGTTAAGAGGGTCTGAAGGAGTGCTTCGTCAGACTTATACTTTTCTTCGAGCCGGGTGTGTTCTTCGCGGACTTCCTGATAGGCTTTCTCAAGTGCGCCGACTTGGTCTTGCTTCTCGTTGACGACTTGGTCTAACTGTGATTCGTTAAGTATAAGTGAACGAGGAGGAAGGAGGCGAATGAGGTACACACGCGTTCAAGATCTTCCTCAAGCTCCTGACTCTTCTCCTTCTCTTCCGCTACAGTCTTGCCCTTGAGCTCTGCCTGGGTCGTGTACTTGACAACGACCTTCTCGAGGTCGTCGACTTGCTCTTGGAGCTGCTTCAACTTGCCACCCTTGGCAATCTCCTTGTTGCGCCTGGCAGTTACGTCTGCTTGAGCCTTCTCCGACGCCTTGAGCTCCTTCTGCGCATCTTTCTTCGCCTGCTCGTAGCCCTCGATTTCGGCTTGTTTCTTGTTGATTTCCTTGTCCTTGATCGCGAGGCTTCGTTTGGATTCGGTCCACTCCCATGCTCTAATCGTCCGCGCAATGTGTTCGAGCTCCTTGACCGCCTTGGTGTACTCGAGGAACTTGCGTTTCTCGATCCGCAGTTTCTCGAGCTTGGGCTGGATCTCGTTCTCCAAGTCGTTCGTAATTTCCAGAACACGCTTCTCCTTCTTCTTCATGGTCTTGAGCGCCTTGTCCTTCCGGTCCTCGAACATCCGTGTCCCTGCAGCTTCTTCAACCATCCCAAGAATCTCCTGAGGGCGCATGTTGAGCACCTTGGTGATTCGGCCTTGCATGATGACGAAGTTGGGGTTGTTGATGTTGAGTTGGACGGACTGGAAGAGGTTGAGAATCTGCTGCTGCTGGGCTTTGTGTCCGTTGAGCAGGTACTTCGTGATGTTGGGCATGGCGATTTGACGAGTCACGGTGATTTGTTTCTGGTTCTGGAGGCCATCCGGACTCTTTGCTGGGTCAGAGTTGTCGAAGACGATGGTGACGCTGGCTTTGCTGACGCCAGCCTGGCCACGCTTGTAAATGAGGTCTTGCTGGTTGGCAGCACGCATCTGAGGTGGAGTTTTAGAAACAGTTTCGCGTCATTGAAAAGTAGACTCACGGTAGACATATTTGTGAGCCCGAGCACGAAGCAAATCGCGTCGAGAATGTTGGATTTGCCAGAGCCATTCAAACCGGTGATTGCGTTGAAGGAAGGGTCCCATCCTGAAATTTGTGTGCGGACGGGGTAGGACTTGAAGCCTAGGAGAGCGTCAGTATATCCTACGGGCGTATACGCAGCCCTTACCATCGATAATAAGCTCTTCTATCCTCATGGTGGGCGTTAAGGAGGAGGAGGTGTAATTTCCTCGAACAAAGGCCCGAGCGCGTTCGTTTATTGGTCACCTGACCGCCAAGCCCCCTGACACTGCTGCCGGGGGACAGACCACGGGGAACAGTCGACCCCTGTATCCGGCACACGAAAATGGCGGAGAAAAAAGATAAAATGGCGGGACAATATTCGGGAGGATGCTTTGGGGATGAAAAGACCGCACTAAGAGCCGCAGAAGAGGACTCAATAGACGCTGGACCGCGCCCTTGTGTTCCTGCGTCAAAGCTCTCTTGTTAATGGACGGCAAAGGGCCTTTTCTGCCGTCACCTGGCGTCGACTGGCGGGCGGGGATCAAACATGTCGAGGTTAATCGCCTGGAAATTCGGCAAGCAACCCCTTTCCATCAAAACATACATATTATAAATAACCTACCTCTGGAGAGGCCGTCGTCCTTTCTTTCAACTGGTCTTTCATGCCTCCAACAACCAGATCCTCAGCCCACCTCAAACTCGCTGCCGCATGGGACGAAGACTCTGACTCATCCCTCACAGACGTCGAGGACTCCGATGAGGAGACAGAACAGCCGGTGCAGGCCCCGCCCCCGTGCGCTCAGGCTCGCCCCCAGCCTCAACCACAGCAGGGGCCTTCGAGACCCATCCGAAACATAAGGAAGGCTACTCAGCAGGCGACAGAGGAGAGAAAGACCACTATCAGCAAAGACGAAGGGCCCCTCCCGCCCTATAACCAATCCGGACCGACAGTAGACCAGATATATGGTACGCCCCTCAATTATGAGCCTGTTTTTCAGCTGCGCTAATACGCTATATGCGCCAGGATGGATTGAAGCCGGCCTCATCCTGCTCGAACCGGACTACCAACGAGGTTTGTCCTGCACTTCTACTCATTGCAAATGGAGAGCAGCACTAGAACCTCCGCCGCAGATGTTGTCTGGAATGAAACGAAGCAAATGAACCTCATCGACTCGCTGTACAAGAACTACCCCGTCCCAAATCTTGTATTCGGTGAGCCATTGATCCCCCTTCGCATTTACACAAGTTTTACTGAGCCGTTGGGCAGTGCGGGAATACCACGACGGAGAATATTCTAGGGTCTGCATTGATGGGAAGCAACGTCTCACGTCAATTAAAAGGTAAGAATCGCGTGTCCTGCGGTGTTTCATCCCTGTCTTACTCTTAATGTCGCAGGTTCATGAATGGAGAGGTGAGATGTCGTTAGACTTCGACGCAATCTCGAACTCACTGTTCGCTTCAACTATTCAGATTGCTTGTGCGTTCTTCTTCCCCTTCCTTCAGTGAATATCCACTTTTCTGACTATATGCGTAGATAGAGACCCGTACGCGTCTTCCATATCACGCATCCTTTGCCCCATTCTGACTGTTTCTATCAGTGGCACGAAGAAGAAGTTATGGTATAAGAAGACAGCCCCCAGCCAGAAGAGAATCCTTGTCAGCGAGGAGTGGAAGAGAAAGTTTCGCGCCAAGACGCTGACATTTTATGACTACGAGAACATCAACCCAAGCCAGGAGAGGATGATTTTCCAGGTCAGCGTCCATGCTATCTTGTCGTATATGCTATTAACCTCAACCACTACAGCGTGTTCAACTTGGCACGGTTCTAACCCCAGCAGGTGAGTGTGATCCCCAGAGGCTGTAGTTCTCAAATTAATCGACTTCCCCAGAACGGTTACAGGCTGCCAACGGTGGCTGTGCCGATTTCCTTCGCGAGCTTAGGAATTGCGTCTGCAGTACTCAAGTGTTTTCCAACTTCAAGGAGTGGGGGAAAAGCAAGGGAAAGAATTTCCTGGCCCTTTGCCAGATTGTCTTCCTGGTCGAGACGGAAAAACTACCGACAGCGCTCCCCGAACCAGACAAGTTAACCCCCTGGCTGGAAGGGCCTCTCATTAACACCGGCAAAATCCAGAAGTCCGTCTTGCTGGCATTCAACGTCTTTGGGCGATTGTCGCTCCACGAGAAGTATGGCTTATGGCTCTCGACACAGGGCGTATCCCCCGTCGAGTTTGTCATGGCTATCTATGCTATCGTCATCTTCATGGACGACCTCACCGATTGCAAGCTCGCGGACGGTATTCGGAAGATGTGGGACGCGGATCGAAATCCGGATTCGACGGGCAAAGGTTCGAAGATAACCAAAGCGGGAGCCAACAAGTCATACGTCCAAATGCGAAACTTTGTAGAGAAGATGGCCAAGGTTAGAATCGAGCTGGAATATGACCCGACAGAGCTGGTCAAAGCCGCAGATATGCCAGTGCTATCTGAAGAACAGATCGACATGTTGCGTGCCTCCGAAGCGCCATCTACCAAAGCCGCCGTGAAGAGATCGCGCTCTGTAGTATCATCGACTTCCAAACCTGGGCGTGACGACTCAGTGTCCGATGATGAAGCTCCTCTTTCCAGGTCAAAAAAGGGTGGTAAACCGTCGGCATCGAAGAAGTCCAAGCTGAACAAGGCCGCCAAGGAAGCGAAGCAAGTCGAGCCCGAAGAAGAAGACGGGGACGTTATTCCTACAGTCACGAAACGAGAACCTGTCTCCAAAGGCGTCGCGACTCGAAAGCCGTCGGGTGTGCAAGCCAAAGGTTCAACTGCAGCCAAACCGTCCTCCGCTGCAACCCGGGTGAAACGACCCTCAACCTCTAGAGCCCCTCCTCCTCCCACTGCCCCGGTCCCTTCTACCTCGTCGAGCCAACTACCTCCGCTTAAAATCACCGTCCCTCCTTTGCAAAGACCATCGACGTTGGCGAATGCGAGAGTTGGAGGAAAAGAGCCAGGTCCTTCAAAGAACACCCCAGTCCGTTCTCAGCCCAATACTCCGCTTACGAGAACCGCTCCTCTCCCGCCGGATTTTGGTAATGGTGTCCCTCAAAGTTCTAGTAGCGTGAGTGGCACCACTACCACCACCGCTGCACCTCTCGTTCCCTCTGCTACCATACCAGCATCGTCCTTTCCACCCATCATCGCTGAACCTTTGAACACGGCAGGGACGCTCGGTGTTTCGACGAGCGAGAGGCTGAAATCCTTAAAGAATCGTAGGCAGGTACATGCTTCGCAGCGTGCCAGTAGTACCCCATCCCAGGCTTCGCCGACGCTTCCTGCGCAGGTGCCATCGGCTCAGGAATATCCGACACCGCCGGAAGAGGGGTGTGTGGTGGATGCTCAGCCTGCTATTGCTAGGAAACCGGCTCCAGCTCCAGCAGCCCAATCGTCGATGAAGAACCAGAACGCAGCTCAGGCGGTGGCATCTCGTCCATCTGCGACCGCGTCGTCCGCTGGTCAGCAACAGGCCAAACCCGCCAATCGACCGTCCAACGCTCCTCAGGCGAACGCATCGCCGACGGAACCTTCGGCTCCCGTGGACGTTCTCGACGCTCTGCATTCGAAGAAAGGGTCTTACGAGAACATTAGGTTCTCAAAGCGCGTTCAACCTCCCCAAGGAAGTGCCAATAACAGCAGTAATACCGGTACGCAGCCTAATCCTACAACATCGGGGTCGGAAGCACCGTTTACTTATGACGGTTGGATAGAGAGTATTTCGGCTCAAGCGACCAGGTTGCAACAGCAGCAGACCACGGCTTTCTCCAACTCCAATCTGGCGCCGCTCGCTCGTCAGGACGCACCACAGGCGGGAGTTCCGCAGAAGAGACGGAGGTCGGTTTATGATCTTGGGGAGCCGCAGGGTGGTGCGAAGAGGACGAACACCAATGCTTCGGGAAGCGGGAGCTTTGGGAGTGGTCAGGGTGCCTTGGGCTTGAATACTCCCCCTCCTAGCGCTGGCAGGCTGCCGTATGGCTCTGATGGGTTTGGGCTTGGGAGGTCGGGTCAGACTCAGCCTACGGTGGACCCAAGATTGGCGAAGAGTGGGCCTCCACCTAGGTAGGCAGGATCCGATGGAGAAGTGATCTCTTTTTTTTTTTCTGCGCATTCTTTTTTTCCCCCTCCTCTTCTGCGTACGGTTCCGCTATGGATACGTGCGTAACTTCCCTCCCCGTGTGTGTTCCTTTTGACCCCCCTTTGATCTGCCTGCTTTTTCTCTTTCCCTCAACGACTCTCTGATCTGGAAGTTCTGTTTCTTATCGTATAATTTATATCCCTTCCGTTCTCTCTCTCTCTCTTTCCAACCTCTCTTACTTATAGGCTTGATCCTTTACCCAACCACGCTTTTGACACCCACAACGGCTTTCAGAAGGATGGGTAGATGGAAGGAACGCAAAACTTTTGTTGTATCGGTAGCCTTTATTACCCTGCTTATTCCGTAGCGTACATACAAGCTTTCTTGGAAGACTTTTTCGTAGTGTAGTCAGATCGTTAGTCTTAGTGTGCCGTGTCATTGTTAATCTCACTCAAACAAAGCGTCCTGTAATGGGGATGGCTCTAAGCTGGAGGCCTGAGGCCTGAGGAAGAATGGGTTATCGCGACCACTGAACCCGGCATGTATGTTTGGCGGATTCGGCCTTTTCTTAAACACACGTATGCACCTGCGGTACCCGCCTGGGCCTTCTACTTAGAGTCACTAGACGTGTACTTGCTATCGTAATACACCGGTGTCGGTGCATGATCTTGGATGTGGATGCGGGTAGGGTTATGAAATGTACATCGTACAGTGTTATTTACTCTTTAATGAATGTTCCCCGGGCCAGCTGCTCCGCAGAGTCCTATCTGAATGGCGGTCTGCCCTCTGCCCTGCCTTGCTTCCGACGGAGTACCCTGACACCTGGCCACGAATGAATTCCTGACTACCACGTGCTGTCCTTTCCCAATGGCAGGCATCTCCGCTGGAGACTCGTTCAAGTTTTGAGGAAGTGGAAGCTATGTTCTTGTACTGCACTATCAACGCGTCGCTCAATTCTGCCCGATCGCGGTACGAGCTGAATCAAACTCGACTCGGAGTCACATCCAAGCAGGAATGAAGCCCTTGTCCTCTCGCCGAACCAATTTACTATGGGCTACTAGTAGCCACTGGCCGTCATTCGATAGGCGCCCAGGTGCTGTGCACCGTGTGAACCGTCAAATACGTTCCGGGGTACTTATCAGATTCAGAATGGAAGGCCACGAAGCTACCAGTTTGTTGCATCTTAGCCCCCTCCATCCACTTACACGCCCAGTGCAATGCCCTCTCACTTCGAAAACGCTCAGAACGTGAACATCGAGGGAATCACTAATATCAGCGCGAACAATTACTACAATCACTACGGTGAACGCTTGCCTATAAGCTCTGTCGAGAGTGAGTGGGTTCGAACCAGGGGACTGTGCTCAGACACTGACCCACCTCTTCTGACAGAGCTGCGAGAGCACATTGCCGCCGGAGCGTTGCACGATTCTGCCGAACGTTGCGACGCACCTAAATGTCACCCAGAAACCAGAGTTGCAGTGCAGGACGAACTTGTTAAGGTAGTTCCACTTGAGTTTCGTCCAACGTCACGTGGCGTGACACTTTTGTGACCCGCGCGTCCCAATTCGGNAAAAAAAAGTGAACAAAAACACAAGATATTTCCATAACATATTTACAGCTGGGTGTAACAGAAGTCTAGCTCCAACAAATTGTAGAGAATGCTTTATAGTACACATGTATGGGGCTTTCAAGCAAATCAACTTTCTCTAGACAAACTAGTTCCCAGAATACACTGCTGCCCGTCATAATCTTGCCTTCTTGAGTTCATCCGGAGCTCAGCAGGCAAAACACGACGACCCCGGTGCTCCTTTCCGGGCCAGGCAGTCTCCTTTCCACTCAGATGGTCAGACCATGCCTATATAATCCATAAAGCGCAAAAATCAGTTAGCAAAGCCAAGTGACGGTCATTAACCGGTCAGGACTTAAATAGCTGAATTCAGTGGCTTACCGACACATTACAAGGGCTGTAGCGATAGCCGTAAGGGTATCTCTGTACATTTTCACAGGGGAACTCAAGGTTGGACGGTAAAGGTTCTTAGCGTAACCTTAGCACTGCTTGCACTTTTTTGAGCCTTTCCGAGAAGATAGATGCTCAATAACGCGTTTGGCAGCTCCAGCAAGTTTCTTTGTGAGCTTACTGAACAGAAGCATGGGTATGGCGCGTCGCAACACATCTTCAGTGGCTAATACTGGGCTTCATCATATAAATCGGGAACTACTTTGCCAATTCTGGGTCAAAAGGCCTATAACTGATCCTGGACACTCAGAGTACAGATTTACATCGATTGTTGAAGCCAGATTTTCTCAAAAGTGAAAGGAAAATATCTAAAGAGATTATCTAGTATTTACTAGGTGGCTTTTGTCCATATTTGGGTGCGTCACGCTGAGCCACGTGACGTTAGACAAAACTCAAGTGGAACTACCTTATATCCTAGCTATGCTAACCACACTATATCTACTATGAGCCACTATAGACTATTTATCTAGGAGCACTAGCCTCAGATAGTGGGATTTTCCGTTTGCTCACTGGCATCACACATATTTCGCCACAAACTACAGGAATGCCAGCTATACTGCCCCCACGACCTACTCCCACCACTGGACCATCCAACAACTTGGGAGGGACTTGGGATATGACATCTCTTCAAAGCTTTGTGAAGGCCACGCCCACCGTACGGTCCTTTACCCTTTTTGTTCTTCCTCCATTGGTCGCTGACAGACCTTTCCCCGTTTTACAGCCATTTGGGATTCCCAGTGGTGTGCCGTCAACGCTGTCAGCTTCCATTGTTTCCCATTTCAGCCCGGCCAATGTCAACCCTACATTGATGCAAAATGGCTTAGGCTTGATGCTGAGCACTGCAAATGGTTTCAGTGCCCTGCCCTCACTTCCTTCTCTTCCACCGCCCCCAAAGGCTTCCAGAGGGGCCAATAAGGAGAATGCTGTGCCAGGCTCTCACGCTGCGCTGGGATCAGAAAAGTTTTGCCTTCCAAATTACAAAAACAAGAAGACTGGAAGGTAAGTTGAATTTGGGGTTAACTATCGTTGGTTGGAGGCTGACTCGGCTACCATCAGGGCCCGTTATGCCTTTGTTTGGGCTGCTGTTCCAGGGAACAAGAACCTTCTGACCAGCGACTTCAACAATGCATGGCATTCCCTATCCAAGGAAGAGAAAGAGGTGTGTATTATCCCTTTTCCTGGTTGCTTCAAAGTGAGCTCTTGCTAATTCCTTGGTGCAGAAATATGAAGCTGAGGCTGCGGCGCTCAAGGCACAGCCTCCACAGCAAACCTAACTTGAATATACTCTGCTTTTCCTCTTTGTGCTCTGCTTTCGTTGACACTGTCTTTGCTTTGCTTCTTGAGTGATTCGGCACAGTATACTAAACATGATTTTGCTTATCCCATGTCTTGTAGGTTGCTTGCCCCTGTGAATTGCAAATGTGAGTCGTTCATACTCCTCGACCCTGAATTTCAGCTGACTTCTTTGCTTATTATAGTCCTGTGTGTACTATATTAGATACTCTGAATGCTATGGACTCGAGATGGAATGGAACGACCAGGAGAAGTCAAAATCAAATGTATTTTTAGGGTACCACGCATTATACCGACCACAATACAAYGATATATTTTCCTAATTTTTGACGACCATGATGGAGCAAGATCAAGTACTATTTAACAAAAGAAAAATCAAAATATCCCATCATGCTCCATTGTGGTCTGTAAAGCAGACCATGATAGAGCACGATGGGTAAGAATGGGTCACGGTTAAGTGTCCCATTTTTGGCCCCCATCGTGGCCCATGTTGGTACACAACAGGGTTTTCAATTTTGGAAAACCCATGGTGGAACACGACTCACCGTCATGGGTGCAGGCGGGGTTTTCACTGGGATCAAACAGCTATGAGATGTACAAACTGTGGAATATGTGGTTTTACTTGCTTACTTAACATCTCCCCAACCAGCCATCTGTTTTGTGAATAGTAAAGGCAGTTCTGTTTTTAATGATGTCTGCTACTGCTCCACAAAATTTGATGCAAAACAATGTGCTCTGTGAGCCACACTACATGTGTGTCCTATATCAAGGGGGAATGAGTTCATATTTGATGCCACAACACTCCACATTGTGCTGGGAAGGTCACATGATATTGATTGTCCAGATATGGGCAACACAGACATGCATTGTGCTGGGATAATCATATGAACATAGTGTGCCTATTTGGGAGAAAGCCACAGGGCTGAGTTTGAATTGCTCCCCCAGGGTATATAAGGCCTGCCCCTACTCATGTTTGGGTGCTTCTCTCTTTCCCCCCAACCACTATCATCACACTACAATCACTCTATATCAACTCTTATACACTTCAGATGTCTGCTACCATTCAGGTGAGTTATTACAGGTCCTAGTCCTTCTATAATTCTGATTTTCTTTGCCTTTGTTTCTATTTCATTCCCTTATATGAACTGAATTCTACTTCATATTTTATGTATTTGAATATGAACTGGATTCTACTTCATATTTCTTATATCTGAATATGAACTGTATTCCAATCCATATTTATTCAGGTGAGTCTAGTTTTGTTATTCTGAATATAAGCTGGTTCTGACTTCATATTAGGCTCAAGCTGGTGCTTCCAAGAAGGCTACCAAGGGTAGTAAGACTACCAAGGCTGCCAAGGTATGTGGTGTACTCTTCAGAGCTAGACTTCAAGATTGATGTTTTGTTATAGCCTTATGTTTTGCCCACTGACAGGCTGGAAAATCATACTGCTTATGCATTTATGGGCTATGGGAAAGTCAATCTGACTTACCAAGTGCCTGGTGACCAGGCCATAGAGGTGTTTGACTTGCAGAGGGACATCTCCCAAGAGCATGTCAACACTCTGTATGAGCTGGGGGATGGGGAGAGTGAGAAAAATCTGAGGAGGGAGGATCCTGAGACTGCCATGGTCTTCATGGTGAAGTCTGCCTATATCAAGCAGTCTAGCTTGGTCAGGGATGCTGGTGGCAGTTACAAGGAGGTTCAGTACACTACTGCAGCCAAGGATCAGGGCATGACTGTAGTGGATGGATGCCATAGGATGGAGGTGGTGAAGAAGATTTTGAAGGGTACTGTGGATAAGCTGAACAAGCTTCTGGAGAAGGATTCTGCTAATCTCAGTGGGGATCACAAGATTGAGCATGATTGGGAGGTGGAGAGGTTGAACAAGTTGATCAAGGAAAAGGGGTTTTGGTTAGTGAAGTTTTATGATGCAGGTAAGCCCTTGTTTCAGTTTGGAGCTTTTTCAAAATCTGACTATCATTTTACAGACAAGATTGCCCAGAGTCCTACCCCTCAGGCCACTCTGCTGGCTTTGACTGGGGCCAACAACATCAAGGTTCCCCTCCAGAACACCCCCAGCCATGTCTTTAGGCTTGTGATGGTCAGGCTTGCCCAGTGCCAGACTGAAGATGACAAGAACTTGGCTATAGGCTTTGCTGAAACTCTGGTCAACTCTAGCTGCAGCATGGAGGTCAAGAGGATCTTTTCCAAAGGGGAGGATATTCTGGAGCTGTTCTGTGACCTTTACAAGTATCAGGGCTTCATGAAGTTGGATATCTCCCCCAAGGATGTCCTTACTCTTCACCATGGGGCCTGGGGCATATTTAACGCCATTGTTTCCAAGCAGTGGCTCCTCCTCAAGTTCTTGGCCTCTGATCTCCCTATTCCCCCTGCCATCAACAAACCAGATCAGTCCTGGGAGCTCTACTCTCACCTCCAAACCAGTCTTCCTACTGCCCACATCTCCAAACCCCTCTTGAATTCCCTCCTCAATCTGTTCAACTCTGCATTTCATCACCATTTCACTCCTATTGACAACTTTATCAACTTGTTTGGCACCAATGACCCTTCCTACTTGGAACAGCTCAACTCTTCTTTGGACTGGATCACTGAGAGGCTTGTAATCTGCAAGAATGGCCTCACCAAGCAGGGGGACTTGGATGCTTTTGACCTTGTGCTCAAGAAGGTTCCCTTGCTTTTCAGAAAGGGCCTGGCCTATGGTCCTGGACTTATTCCTCCATTCCTCAATGGCTTCCCTCTACTCTGTCCTCTATCTTTCATGGCCCTTATGCAGATGTTGACAGAGCTTGACTTGTCCATCAATGTGGTGAGTACTTGCTTTACTCTGATTTTGTGAAATATAAAGTCTGATCTGGTTCATATTCATCTTTAGATTGCTACCATGGTCACTCCTGCTCTGGGCACTGTGTTTGGCTCCAAGGGTGGCAAGAGTACCACCAACATCCATTATACATCTCTCTCTGGTGGCATTCACTTCCACCTGGCTCACGCTCTGGGCAAGAAGAATCCCATAGTCAATTGGCTTCACACCACCAAGCACGAAATGCAGAAGACATCTTTTGGAGATCATTCTGGTGGTTACTATCTGGACAAGGCCTGGCAAGACATCATCATCACCCTTCTCAGTCACAGATCCCTCCACATCCTTCCCTACACCATCGATTTACAAGTTCTGCATTCCACCTGCCCCTGGAAGAGAGCTGGGTCCAACAAAACCAAGTCCCAGCTCAAGGCCAATGAGTGTCTTATGTCTTTGGCCAAGGACCTTGTCTCTGGTGCCATTGCAGCCTGGCCTGCACCTAGGTCCTCTCAGAGTGAGAGGTGGATCACACCTCCTGCTGGGCCTATTGTTCAGGCTTTCAAGGCCAAGGGTAGCTTGGGTTGTTCTGTTGGTGACGCACTTTCCAAAGTTCCCTTCAACTTCCTCCATCCTGTCAACAACAAGGTTGCCTATCAGAACAGGCTTTGCAAGGATCTTTTGCAGGAGCTTGAGTGGAAGAAGGAGATTGTCATGCCTTGGTTGGAGGATGAGAAGCATATGCCTTTCCTATGGCTTCTTCACCAGATCAAGGACACTGTCCAATCCAATCCAGGATTCCAGGACTTTGACTTTGCTCTGAAGCTCCCAAACCTGCCCGAGACATATAAGCCAGTGGAGGTTATGGATGAGCAAGAGGTCAAGCTGGCTATGTGGAAGAGGACAGCCCAGGAGAAGAGGATAGCCTTTGACAGGACTTGGTCTTCTTTTGCCAAGAAGCTTACTGGCCAAGCTGGAGTCAAGATCAAGCAACCCAAAGGCAAAGACATCTCCAAGCTTCATCCTTTGGTGGCCATGCATCTCAAGATGTGCTACAAGAGCTCTTTAAAAATTGCCAAGGAGGTTTGGAAGATGGAGATATACCAGGAGGAGATGGAAAGGAGGGAGGAGGAGGAGGAGGATGAACTGGCTTGGGAGAAGCCAGTCCATGACAAGATGCTGGATGATTGGAAGGAGGTCAAGCTGAATAGGACCTGCACTGTGGATTGGAATGAGGCTTCTCTTTCTGAGACAATGCTTTTCTTTGAGATAGACCAGGAGGAAGAGGAAGCTGAGGAGGTAGAAGAGCCAGAGGAAAAGATAGAGGAAGAAGAGGAGAAGGAGGAAGTTGGGGAACAGGTGGAGGAACAGGTGGAAGAAGGGAATCAGGAGGCAGGACAGGGCAGTGGAGAAGTTGCTGGAACTCAGACTGAGACCTCTGGGTCCCAGATAGAGGGACTTGACAACAGTGAGGCAGAGTATCAGCAGCAGTTGGACTTTGGCTCTGGTCATTTGGACTTGTATGAAGAGGATATCCAGGCTCAGAATACTCAGAGTAGGAAGAGGGCAGCAGAGGATGATGATGAGGACATGGAGGAGAAAAGACCTACCAAGAGAGCCAAGTAGTTTATCTTTACTTATTATTGAAATAAGGTCTTTTTGATTTTTGCCCAGTCCGGTCCCTCATATCATGTGGCCTCTCCTATGTAGCTATTTAGCATCCTGATATACATGAAACCATCATTCAATTTTCTGCGCTGATCATGAGACGAGGACGAGGAGGCGTTTCCATTGCGAAATATGGGGTAATAAGGAGACATCACCGGACCAAACCCATGGCCGGACCCGGTGTAGCCGGAACAGTCCTCCAAATACCTTGTGATTGTACGGTATAAGAGCAGCGGCATAGACGACCCCAGACGTCTCAGTTCACGTCTAACTACTACATTACACCACACACCCCTCGTCGACTGAAAATGGCTGCAGATCTCTCAAAAGTCGTTGGTTCTGCCATCCCTGACAAGCCTGTAAGTAAATCGGACCTTGAGTAAATCATGACGATGACGAGGGTGCTTCTGTCCAGGTTGCATGGAACAAGCGCGACCTTTTGACCTACGCAGTTGGCGTTGGCGCTAAGGCCGACGAATACCCCTTCATTTACGAGCTCGGTAGGTTAATTTTCTTATTCGCTAGCCACGAACTCATCACTCCTTCCCCTGAACAGACCCCAACTTCGCCGCTATCCCCACATACCCCGTCGTGCTCGCACTCAAGGGCGCCGACCAGGACGTCAACCTCTTCTCCGAGCGTGTAAAATCGGGACCTATCTCTGGCCTGCCTAAGCTCGACCCGAACCGTGTTGTCCATGCTACCCAGTCTATTGAGGTTTTGAAGCCTCTGCCGCTGGTTAGTGGGGATGGGTGGGTGTGGAGGAGCAGGTATACCGGTGTTCAGGAGAACAGTGCGTCTACGTTTTCTTGATGCTGAGCTTGGGACTCTGTAAGAGCTAACAGACTCTGGATTCATTACAGAGAGTGGCTTGATCCTCACTGCCGAGCACCTCCTCGTTGACCCCAAGGGTGAAGCGTACGCCAAGCTCTACGTATGTTACTCCCGCCCATCCTATGTCTCTCCTCAAGTCCACTAATGAATCAATGATATAGTCGTCGTCGTTCAACTTGGGAGCCAAGGTCACTGGGGAGAAGTTCAGCAAAATCATCGCTGGACCACCTCAAGGCAAGCCCATCCCCAAGGACCGAGCAGCCGACTACGTCGTCGAGGAACAGACTACTCCAGAGCAAGCCATCGTCTTCCGTCTCAGCGGTGACTATAACCCTCTGCACATCGGTATGTTTGCCTATCCTCTCTCCCAAACAAGCAGCTCAGCTTAACTAACGGACCTTGTTTCATAGACCCCCGAATCGGTCAAGCAGCAGGCTTCGGTGGCGTCATCCTTCACGGTCTCTCCACCTACGGCTTCGCCGCCCGCGCCATCCTCAAGACCATTGGTGGCGGCGACCCCAACTCGCTCAAATTCTATGGTGTCCGATTCACCGCTCCGGTCAAGCCTGGAGACAAACTCCAGACTAGCATCTGGGAGGTGGGGAAAGGACCCAATGGCACCACCGAGGTGGCGTTCGAGACCAAGAATTTGAATTCGGGCAAAGTTGTTATTGGGAGTGGGATTGCGTATGTCGTGAAGAAGGCCCAGGCGAAGTTGTGATTCCAACCTCATAGTGTACGATATTTTTTTGAATATTGGTCGAGTGGACGGAGTGTGTTGTATTTTATTGAATCATTTTGCATTTAACTTGAAATCAATTACATTGCAGCTCATCTGAGCATTACTGAGAACCTCTTTGCCGAGTAAAACCACGACATAGGTTCCCCCCTCCTTGGCTCATTTAAAGCCCCCTCGTCCTCCCAATCCTCATCCTATCAGCGACGGCATCAGCCTCGAGATAGCATCCCTTCAACCACCTATTGGTCTTACTCTCCCCTCGTCCGAACGGAATACCCTCTTCCCTCTCCGACCCTTCCTTCTCTTCAAAGGCGGTTCTAGCATGCAACACCCTCCGGTTATCGAACAAAACGCAGTCCCCTTCCTTCAACGTGTAAGAATAGGTATTCTTGGGATCATTAAGGATATCCGCGAATTCCTTGAGAGCAGGGTAAAACGACAGGGGTGTGCTGACGGGTAAAGGTCCCTGGAACGGCGGGGAATAGTTGATGTGCGAGATCGCAGGGGGTTCTGAAGGATTCGTATTCTTCGAACGCGCCGCCGCCGTAGCAGAGGGATCTTCGAGTTGGATGGTAGGGTGCTGCTTGTACAGGTGGTGTCCGTCGTTCACGTATTGGAAAGCCACAGGGGTTCTAGTGAGGATGTCGAAATGGGATGGACTGGAGTGGTAGAGAGTTTGTGAGGCGTGGAGGGCGTCGACGAATACGGAGGTTCCGCCTATCACCCTGTTTCTCAAGCAGTGGAGAGCTTGGAATCGGGGAGGGTGGTGGAAGTACCTGGGGAAATTTAACGCAGTCAGGTTAGGGATTGTAAACGTGAATGGAACGAAAGTGCTCACAGGAGATCCATGTGGAGACCCAGATCGAGGTTGGTATACGCGATGTTTTTGCTATTGGCGATGTTGATCACATCCCAGAGCTCCCCATAGAATGTGTGTCGGAGCTCTCCAAATTTCTCCGCGAGGGTCTTGAGCTCGCAGGTATCGTTCGTCTTGTGCTCCGTCGGGCTCCCGAGACGAAGATCAGACCGTACTTGAGCAGCTGTGTCATCGCATCGACAAGGCCCTTGGGTTCATTCAGCGAGGCATACGACACGAAGAGGTTTGGCGAATAGGTGATTGTGCCGGACGTCCAGGCCGTCGGGGAAGTGTATTCGGAGAAGTGAGATGCATGGAGGTTCGAGGGGGAAGAATGGACCTTCAAAAACTCTTCAGAAAAGAGGGACTTGTGCCCATCGTTCCAAGCAATCTCGATCCCCTCCGGAACGACTTGCACACCCTTTCCGGTCCTGTCGCCGGGAGAGATCGTCTGTCCTTCCGTGACCTCCGTTGGACGGATGTCCAAAGGTACGTCAGAGGTTCGATGCAGCTTTTGCTTGGTCGAGGGGTGGATGCTCTCCGGTGACGATTGGCACGAATCCCGGAGCCAGACGTAGGGAAAAGCCGTGTTGCCGAGTGCACTGACGAGCAAGGCGTCCTTCGTCGTTGTCACCGACGTCCATGTTCTAGCTGGACACCGGAGCGAGGGGATCTGGCGGGGGAGACGGAGGCCAACAGCACGCAACATGGTCAGAAACCGGTTGTTCGCGCTGTTGACCCGATCGCCTAGGGGGTGGGGAGAATCCTCGAGATATCATGATCATAGTCGGAACGAACGGTCACCCGGCAGTCTAGCCAATTGCCAATTCGAGAGATCAAAATATCTATCTTGCGCAATTGCCTCCATGTCGCCCTCAAGGTAAACCTTATTTTTTCTCGCTTTCTTTCGCTTATGAATTCAGTCAATTCCAGGGAACGCAGGATCGAATACGAATCAATGATTTGGAGCTGATCTTGCCACTGCAAAGTGGTTCGCAATGGCCAGCCGACGAAACTCGCATGCCAGTCCTCCAGCCCGTCTTGTTGACGTTCTCCATTGGATGGGACACGAGAAAGGCTGCTCGCGACGACGATCTATCTCACTCCATTGACTACGCTACTCTAACAAGCAAACTGGAAAAGAAGCTGCAACGAGATGATCCGTATGATACCCTGGACGACATTGCAGGGGCCGTATGCCAGGTCGTTGTAGAAGATTATTCGGGAACCTTTGACAATTTCGACCTTCAGATCGTGCAGCCAAAGGCTTCCCTGTTCTGTGAAAAGCTCTCAATTGCTTATACGTCTTCTCTTGTTCATGGCCAGTGGAGAATGAGTACGGTTCGGCATACTATCCATGATCTCATCTGCCCGATAGTCATTGGCGTTAATCCACACGAAAGACAAGCAAGGCAGGAAACTAGGACCACTATTACCATTGAAACCAACGACCTCGAGCATTCCGCACTGGCGGGAAGAATCGTTGTCAAGCATATCTTCGAGGTAATGTTGGCACATCGTAAAATGGATTCAATTCCCTGTCTGACCCCTTTGAAATAGTCCATTTATCACTCGGAGTATCTCACTCTCGAGGCTCTCGCGTCATATATCGCGAAATACGTACTCTCAGTGGTTTCGAATGGTACCGCTCCAGCCAAGGTCGTGGTCAGCACGTCCAAGCCCCATGCGCTTTCGAATGCTGCAAGTGCGGAGGTTGTCATCCATCGAGAGGCGTCGGATTATCAGGAACAAGAGCCCGAGGGTGTCCCTAACCATGTCGATTCCTTGCCCTCAGTCGTCCCCGCCGCAACCGTTGGCAGCACACATACCGCTGTTCTGGCCCTAGGTACGAACCTTGGTGATCGTTTTCACAACATCGAGTACGCGGTGCGCCTTCTGGAGATTCCTGGAGAAGTACTGCACGAAGTGCATCCCCACGAAGAGGACGCTTCCTCGATGACTTTGAAGGTGATCGATACCTCTTTCCTCTACGAGACCGAGCCCATGTATGTCACGGATCAGCCAAAGTTTATCAATGGTGCTTGCGTGGTAAGTAGTGCATTGCTTTCTTGGAAAAGATTCGCTAACTTTCCTCGCAGGTAAAAACCAATTTGTCCCCTTTGACACTGTTGSGGSTCATCAAAGCCATGCTCAATCTGAACGTGCGTGTTTCGTTTCATATGCATCTCCTTTTCCTCGCTGACACGCAACTCACAGCCCGCGATGCGACCTTCGGCTGCCCAGCTACTTCAACATGAGCGGTTGGAGTTGGTGTTTAGGGTCTCGGAGGCGGAGAAGATGTGAGTATCGCGTTCTTTCTTCGTTTTACGCGCTCTCCTTTTCCGTCACGAGCTCTCTCGACAGAGTCGACACGTGTTATCTCAATGCGCTGGACTTCCTTCCAATCTGCCGCAGACGCTGACGTGCTTTTCCCCCAGGCTCTCGCAACTGAAATCACACAAAAACACAATAGTCCACCGAGAACGCGACGTCGTCCATCGCGAACAGATCATCGCTCGCCGGGAACAAGAAATCACATCCATGCTCGCCCGAAAAGACCAGGAAATTCTGCACCTCCAGCAAGTCGTCTCCCAGCTCCAGTCCTCCTCCCCGGCCTCCTCGTTGTCATTATCCAACCACCTCTCCCAGATGTCTCCAGAAGACTTCCAGCGGATACCGGCTGTTCAGCGCCTCGTCGAGTCGTCGATTCAGCCTCAGCTCGAGCTCGCAGTGAAACACGCTGTCGCGAAACGCGAGGAAGAGTTACGCGTCCTCGTTATCAAGCGAGAAGAGGAAGTGGCCAACGCCATCTCGAAACGCGAGGAAGAGATCATGGAGGCTGTGCGACGCCGGGAACAGGAGGTCTGCGAAGCCTGGACGCGCCGGGAAGAGGAGATGAAGCAGGAAGTCGAACAGTGGGCCGCGAACCGGGAGAAAGAGTTCCGGGAACTCGTTGAGAGAGAGGTACTCGAGCGGCTCGAGAGGGAGCGAATAGAAGAAGAGGAACAGTTGGAGGCCGAGGAGAGGGAACGAGAGCAACGAGAACGAGAGTTGAAGGAGAGGGAGTCGAGGGTTAGGAGAGAGAGGAAGGATGGTTCGAAAGGTGCGTTCTCTTTCCTCGGTACTACGAGCGAGATACTGATGGGCGCCGGCGTAGGCACGAGAGTCACGAAAACACCTCTTGAAGAGGTCAAGAACACACTACCCCACCAACCGGCATCGAGGAAGAATACGACGCACGAAACGCCCGTCTCGACGACTACCACCACACGCCGTACACGATACAATAGCAGCGACGTTCAAGCGACACCCAAGCCCACCTCAGCGATACCCTCAACGACTACCGCCTTCCCCTCGTCCATCCCGTCTGCGTTCCCGCTCGAAACTCCCGTAGCACCACGTCCCTCCCTCATAGACGCCCCGCCCCCCTCCATCTTGCAGTCTGCAATGAAGGGTGTGGTGTTGACAGCTACCGGTGAAGTTCTCGCGACACCCACTCCCGCCAACGCGCAGGTCGAGAAGAGCGTGCAGAGGCTGTTCGAAGAGTGTTCGCCCAAGGTTGGGTTGAACTTTGGCAAGATTTTCGAGCGCCGGGAATCGTCGTTTGCGAACGGCAATACGAACATAGCTGGGAATGGCGCAGTTGATCGGAGTCCGAGCGCGAGCAGTAGTAGTGGAGACGACGGAGATGAGCCTCCCAGTCCCACGACGCGGAAAGAGTTGGAGAAGCGGAGGGCTAGTGGTACCGTGAGGGAAAAGGCGAGGAGTCGGGAGGGAAGCCGGGAGACCAGTCCGCTCGCGCCGCAGGACGACGACCACACCGTGACTCTGCCGATGGCACCTGCACCGTCGATACGTGAACGCGAACGAGACGCCGCGAGTGCGAGTGCGAGTTCGAGTACGGCCCCACCTCCACCGACGAGGATCAGGAGACCGAGTATGCGGGGGCACCGGAGGGGGTCGAGCATACCTCCTCCCTCGGCGTCGGTGTCAGCAGTAGTGGGGTCGATGTCGGCTTCGGGGAGTCAGGACGATGGGTCAGGAATGACGAAGCAGCAGCAGCAACAACAACAGTTGAATCCCCCTCAACCATTACGCCACCCTCACCTTTCCGGTATCACGAGGAGCGTTAGTGTCCCTGTCCTCCCTACTGCGCAANCAACAACCTCCGGCGCCGGAATACGACTTTAGCGATCAGGAAAATTTGCCATCTCCGTTCTTGAAGAAGGCGGATCGGTATGCGTCGACTTCGGGTGGAGGAGAGAGGACAAGCTCGGCGGCCCTATTTGGTGCTGGTGGAGGGTCGTCATCATTGTCGTCGGCTACCACCTCGTCGACTGTCTCCTCTGCAGCCTCTTCGTTATCTATGGCGTCCGCCACCACGACTTCCTCTTCGTCATCATCCTCCTCATCGGGTTCGAGCTCAAGCGGGAGTGGGAAGGAGCGCGAATCTACGTCCAGTGCTAGCACCAGCGGTACAGTAAAGATGAAGAAAAGAGCAAGCACGACGGGAGGGAACCTCCTTAGGGCTGTGGCTGCTGCGAACAGCGTGCAGAGAGCGAGGAAGGGGAGTGTGGGTGCGAGTCCACTCGTTAGCGCGGGGTTGTATCCCGACTCGGCGTCGATTAACGGGAGCTTGAAGAAAGTGAGCGGGGCGAGGTGATTGGCGTGTTCATACTACTATGCGATCTTTGTTTCGTTTCCATTTCTCTTCGTTGGTTATGAGATTTGACGGCTATTATTTATTGTAACGCTCTTTGGTTTCGGACATTTCTTTTGTTTTCCTCATGACACTGCTTTCTTAATAGCTTTCGAAGTCGTTCTTCTGTTTTCCTTGTCGACGCTTTCGAGAAATTTATACTTCTTTTTCATTCAGCTCCGGTTTCCTCTAGAGTTCGTTCTCATCCGGTTCGGGACTGTGTTTGTTCATTGGTTTTTTTTTTACGAGTCCCTTGTTGCTTTCGCTTTTCCCCTCTCACTCCATCGTCCTCGCTCTCCCTCTCTCATGGCGACACCTTTCAACGTCTTATGCTCGCTCACGACGCAAACCAATAACCAGAAGAAGAGGCGAAACGACTCGTCGACGAACGAACAGATTAACTCAGCGATTCTATCGACTACGAGCCGACGAAGCAGCAAGCGAAGACTCGAGAACATTTCTGCCACCCAACTTACGAACTCCCCGCCCGCAACTGATAAAGAGATACGCTCTTATGTGTTGTGGTTTTAGTGTACTACGATCATATGTCTTACGATTTCCGATATACTCATTTCTGTATACCATTTGCAATCTCATTCTCTTTCCTTGTCTTTTAAAATGATCAAGGGGGACACATCGCTCTAAATGCTAAACTTGGGCAATTTATCGTCTCTATTACCAAGTATATAAATCTTACCAAGTTCTGACCGCCATAAATGACACTCATCGGCCTCCATGTCATTCTCGCACGCACTACGTTCGCGCCAAATTGCTAACGTTCCCGCTTCCAACCAGATAAGATTTACCTCGCCCTCTCCTGATCTCGAGGCCGCAAACTTAAGACACCTGAGAATCAATGCATTTAAATGCCAGGAACACAAGCAGGGCATTTTGTAGAACATGATGAAGACGCGGTGAAGGGTTGTCAAGTCTGATTGAGCTCGGGATGAATTTGGCAGATCTGGCGTGCACACACTGCTCAGGCCAGCCTATCGATTCTGGCTCACGCAACTGTCCCTCGTTTCAGTGCACCGTATGTTATGCATCTTATAGGCTTCTAACTTCAGCCCCTCTTCAAAATGCTAATGCCGACATGGCGAACGTCCAGGAAGTGTTCGGGGAAGAGATCGCGAGCTACGAATCGTGGGATCAGTAGTTGGTTTCTCATCGTTGTTCTGTTGTCACAGCCAGCTTGTATTTTTGTACGGAATACCATTCATAGATTTCTCCAATCACAAAATATCATCCTCCAACGGCCCTATGAACGAATAATAAGTCACAAGGGTGGATCAAACTCTCGACCTGGAGGCGCGAGCCGAAAAGTCCGCTATTTGTTTACGTCATACGGTAACCAGCGAGCATTTCTGAGTTTTACCCTTGACCACTGCCATGACGAGCTGCGACGAGCCCTCTACGCTTCCATGAACGCAAGCACGATCTCTACACTCGAAGCTTCACGGAGGTGGTGTAAACTTGGGGACGATGAATATCCGAAGCGGATTGCGGGTGTGCAGGAAGTGAGGGCGTGGTTGAGGGGAAGGTATGTCGTACCGGAAAGCGTCATTGTGGGGAATAGATCCAAGGGTGAATTTGAGAGCTCGTTGGATGCTGGGCAGCGTACGGTCACTGGTGAGTGCTCTTGTTCTGGTTGAGGATGATGTGACTGATACGCACGACAAATGAAAGAACGGACGCTTCGAAACACCCGCAACCGACGGTAGTGGCACCCTCACGAATTTCGTTGATATCGGCCAAATTGCTCTCCGTCAAACTCGACCTTCTCGTCCTCTGCGTCCAGTTCCGGTTTGTCAACGTTGACAGACCGAAAGGGCTATTTGACGATTGTCGAGTATCCAAATCAAGAGTGATGCGGAGATTGGGGACATCGAGAGGGTGAGGTGCATGTGAGTATCAACTTTCGATTTTTGAGTGTTCGTCGTTCGAGGGTCGTTCTCTGTTCTCCATGCTTCATTGAAGATTCTTCCGAGCCTCTAGATGCTCATGCCGCTCTCTCAATCACCTCGAATCCGACTCTCGGTACGACTTTCTTTGGATTTTGGTTTGATTATTATCTACTTTCTTTTTGTCACCTCTCCTTCAATTCCCAATCTTCACCTCCTCTAATCACGAATTACGGGCAATTGACGATGCCAAGTTTATCCTCGCAAACGCGGTTCAACACGTAGGGCAGAGCATCAAGATCTGGCTCGCCGATTCGGAGCACCATGTGAAAGCTTAAGAAGAGAGTACTGAGGAAAGGTATGTGCTCGATATATTCTTCGTTCAATGCTAGTCGCTGACTGGTG